>PVKC010000971.1:0-56131 GCA_004027635.1 Crocidura indochinensis | reverse complement strand
TTAAAGGGGCAGACCCCTTTTATAGCTGGTGCTGGACTGATGTTGGATAACACAGCGGTGTAGGACAAGGTTGGGAGCACATTACCAACTTGATGGCAGCAGCAAGACTATCCCAGATGTAGGGAGATGGGAGAGAACCTTCAGGGAATGAGAATCAATCATTGCGTGAGCAGTGCTGGCATTTAGCTCACAGGGTGAGGGAAGCATCTTTGACGTTAGAGAGCTCAGTAAATCTCTGCTGCAGAGCCAGCTTGCCACTGTGGGCTTTCATTGTTCCATGAAGACTGACTAGCAATTCTTAACATTTAGTGTTTGAATCAACAGTCACACCACCTCCAAACCTTCTATTCACTTTCCTGGCTGTTAAAGCTGAATGAGACACGGAAAAGCCCAGTTCACATTTCATTCATTTTCCAAATGCAGATTCTTTTCGGAATAACATGGTCAGAGTTATTTCTAGTGGCTTACTCTTCACTTAACCGATGCATTCCTTTAGAGTCAATTTATATCAAGGCAGCAGGTGTGAGAAAATAGTCCAAATTCCAGTTCCAAGCCAGAATAAAAAGGAGTGGGAGGGTGTTTGTGAACCAAAAACCTTGCAAAGGAGTGGCCAATGAGGCATGGAACATCTTACAGATAATAGTCACCTTTTTATTCTTTTCAGCTTTTGCTTTTCTTCTCTATCCCTCTGCTCATTTTTTCCTCATCAGTTATCTGAAATATTTTACATCCACCTAGGAGTTTACATTGTTTATCAATGTAATTTTATTTTTTATTTTATTTTTATCGATGTAATTTTTATTTTATTTTATTTTATTTTTATTTGATCGTTGTTAGCTGATAGCAGAGCCAGTTATGGTAGGTCCCTGCTATAATAGGATTGAAGGATCAGCTTCACTCACAACTAGGGCTAATAGTCTGAAAGACAGAAGCTGACTGTGACAGTACTGATGTTTGAAGCTGTACAGTTAAATGAGTGAAGGTAGCTTGGGAGCACAGGGACACCTGGCAGTGACTATGACACCTGAAAAGTTCCCAGAGGCAGTTTGGACTGAGTTCTGAAGGATAAGGAGATTCTACCTGATAAAAGAGTCTGAGGCCAAACATAAAATGAAAGCATTCAGAGATTCCAAAGATAATGCGGCTCATTTAAACTTCAGAACTGAAGTCAAGAGGGAGAAAGTAGAAGAAAGGAGAGGAAAGAAGAAGAGAGGAGAGGAGGGGAGGGGAAAGGTGGGGGAAGGAAAAGAGAAGAGGAGGAGGAGGAGGAGGAGAGAGGAAGGGAGAAGAGGGCAGAGGGGGAGAAGAGAGGATGTAAGATAAGATGCAGGGAAAAAAGGGAAAGGAGAAGAGAAGGGACGTGAGGAGGGAAGGACAGATGAAAATAAAATGGAAAGGAGAGGAGGAGAGTGGAAAGGAGGAAAGGAAAGCAGGATGAGTAAAGAGGAAGGAAGGAGAGGGCAGGGGAGAGAAGAAGGTAAAAGTAGAAGAGGAGAGGGGAGAAGAGAATAGAAGTGATCAGAGAAGAGGAAATAAGAGTAGGGAGAAGGAAGGGGAGGGACAAGAAGGGTAGGAAGGCAGAGAGGAAGAGAGAGAAAGTGGAAAATCAAACGGTCAAAGCCACCATATACAGTCATGCCAGTTATGCCCTGAACATTACTTCATCCAAAAAGAGAATGATTCTGAAAAAGCAGAATTTTGTCATTCCTCAGCCATATAAGATGCCATTTCATTATTTTCACAATGTCACCATCCTACAGGCAAAGTTGAGTAGCCAGACAAATAGATCTTGTTGAGGAAGCTTCTGGGTTTCATAATGATAGAACAGGAATATATGGCAACAGCACCTTGCCACAACTCACCAAGATAGGATAGGATGTGCTCTCGGTCAGTCTCTCCACTTTGTCAAGTCAGCGCAATTATTTTTTTATTATTTCTCCTCTTTTCCCTTCTCCTATTCCTCCTCCTCTTCCTTCTCCTCTTCCTATTCCTTCTCCTCTTCCTTCTCCACTTCCTCTTCCTTCTCACCCTTCTCTTCCTCTTCTTCCTCCTCCTCTTCTTCCCTTCTCCTCCTCCTACATCTCTTCCTCCTCCCTCCACCCCCTCCATCACCTTCTTATTATGGGCAGCGTTATGGTTTTGTTTTGGTTTGTTTGTTTTGGGCCACAGCCAGTGATGATCAGGGGTTACTCCTGGATATGCACTCAGAAATCGCTCCTGGCTTGGGGGGACCATATGAGACACTAGCAATCGAACCTAGATCCATACTGAATCAGCCGAGTGCAAGACAAACGCCTTACCCCTGCGCTATCACTCTGACCCCAGCTTTGTTTTATTTTTTTAACTCAAAGAAGTTGCTTCATATAAAACATTCTATTTCTACTAAGTACTTTTAGTTTCCTTTTTATTTCTCTTTCCTAGTGCATTTAACTCCTCACCTGACACAATATGCTATAACAAGAAGAGTAGAAGCATTAGGATGGGACAAACTGGATCTCTTTCCTGTTGGGGCCTTTATTAATTAGTCCATAAATAAAAGGCCAGTGCTGAACACATCTAACACTCAGTGTTTGCTGTTACCATGTTCTCTTTCTACCTCAAGTTTTCTGAATCCTTTATATGCCAAAACACTGGGGTTCAATCTGGCATGTGAGTTGGCTTACAAGAACAAAAAAATTAAACAAAAGTGTTGGAGTCGGGGCCTGGGAGATAGCATGGAGGTAAGGCGTTTGCCTGTCATGCAAAAGGTCATCGGTTCGAATCCCGGTGCCCCATATGGTCCCCCGTGCCTGCCAGGAGCAATTTCTGAGCATGGAGCCAGGAGTAACCCCTGAGCACTGCCGGGTGTGACCCAAAAACCAAAAAAAAAAAAAAAAAAAAAAAAAAAGTGTTGGAGTCAATTCCTCAGAAAAGAGCAGAGGTGCCTTAGAAACAGCTAAAAATTCCAGAAATTCTTTGCAAGAGTTATAGTCTAGCCAGACTTTATATTTATAATCAAGCTTCATATAAATAGTCCTGCCTTTTAGTAACTAGTAACATTTTAACAACTGCCAATTGCCTAAAGAAGCTCTTTCCTGGTTTCAAAACCTTCCCACCTGAAGAACGTTTTATTTTATTTTATTTTTAGTTGTTTGTTTCGTGCTATGTTCAAGGGATCATATGGGATGCTGGGGATCAAACCTGAGTTGAAGAACTTTTTAAAAGAACTTGTTCACTATATATTTTTCTAAAAGCATAATCAAGTCAGCATCTGAAAAATAACCAGTCAGATTCTGAGGCTCACCATGTGCTTATTTGGGAAGTGTTTCTAAAATTTATGAGGGAAAAAGAAAAGAAAAAGAAAAATGAAGGAAAGGAAAGGAAAGAAAAACTACCTAGATCTTATTAGGTCATGGGACATGTCTTCATAATCAGTACTCTACCTTAAATAGTTGATTTAGAGAGCATTAAATATATTCTGGGCTGGGGAGATAGCACAATAGGGAGGGTGCTTGCATGCAGCTGACCTGAGTTTGATTCCTGCATCCCATCTGATCCTCTGAGTACCGCCAGGAGTGATTCCCAAATACAGAGTCAGTTGTGAGCCCTGAGCATCACTGGGTGTGAGTCTCAAACCAATAAGTAAGTAAATAAATAAATAAATAAATAAGTCCTAAGTGGCTATGTATTAGGTCAATTATGGACACTTTCAGGAAAAATAAAACCTAACTCCTCTGTTTTAGAAATAGAATTCAGATTCTCTAACTGAAATTAAAATATAAAATCTACTTCCAGGGTCCAGAGGTAATAAAGCTTTTAGAGTCCAACCCAGGTTTGGTCTCTGGCACCAGCTGGCTTTCTGAGCATTGAAGTATGGCCCTAGAAGTTCAAAGCACTGCCAGAGAAACCATGATTGTCCCCAGTACTCCAGGGCACAGTTGGTATTGGTCCCACATTCTCAAGTTTCAGTACTGAACCACTGTCCAGGGTGGAGTGGCCCCAGGTTCCCCTGAGTACAGTTCAGAAGGCCCAACCAAACAGAAACAGAAGAATAAATTGAAGGAAAGGATCTTCTTTCAAAATAAAAACAAAACAAGGCAAAACTACTTACTAAAACATTTGGTTGAAAAGCAAGATCTCAGTCAAGATGTTTTTAGGACTCGTCAGCAGGCCATGTTTGAAATGATGTTACTGGAAACATCATTTGTTTATTCTTGACTAACGTGGTCTATTTTCATTTTGAGAAAAGAGTAAAAATCTCACAAAAAGAAGTGCTTGTCTGACTGGCTGAGTCACCATGAGTCGCATTTTTCCAGCAAGCTACTTTATGCTGGATGCTCGTCAGAAGAGAAAATGTCAAACGCACTGGGGTTCAGTCTGGCATGTGGGTGGATTTACTCAAGCACAGAAATCAAATATAGGCACTGGCGCCAAGACCTCAGAAAACAACAACAGAGCTTGGAAACCAGGAGTGGAATTTCCAGTTCTTTTACAGCTGAATCCTACCAAGCAATATAAATGAATAATATAGAAGTATTCACTTCAATGACGTCGATTATATTCCTAATAATTCTAAAGCAGAAAAAAATTATGTCATGGAATTCTGCCTTCCTTCCATGAAATAATTTTTATGGCATGTTATTTCTTACTGCTTTTCCTATTCATGTTCAAATTTGTTCTGGTAATAGGACATTTACTCCATTGTGGAATAGATTGACTACAGGAAAAAAAATCATAGAGTGAGATAAGCAAAATAATAAAAGCAATAACCTCAAGTAGGTGAAGCTGTTTTATTTCTCTGTATTTTCTTCCCATGTCTTCTGCATTTTATAATGAAAAATGGCACCTAAAATCATGAAGAATTTAAATACTCACATTAAAACTATTCCAAATTTTTACTATAAAAATCAAGGCACAATAAGATTAATTGCCTGAAATTTATATGTCAAGATACTGGAATTCAAAAAGTATCAATTTCAATTACACCACGATTTCAACCAAATTATTAATGTTCAAACTGTGTTGATATTCCCGAAATATCAATTTCAGTTATGTTATGATGTCAACCATGTTACTCTGGTTCAAACTATTTCCTGCAAAGTTCTTTTTGACTGATTTACATGGTACTTTATCAACCCCATGATCTATACCCTCTATTTTTCTGAAGAGAGAAAAATAATACCAAGATTTTAGAAAACACATCACTCGAGTCTAGGCCCTCATCAAGCTAGTAATGGGCCAAGTCACCATATTAACTCTGTCCTAGATTTCTGAACATGACATTTATCCATATTAAGTGTGATTGTATCATCTCAGCTAAAGAAAAGAAATTTTCAGCACTTGTCCTTTACAACAGTATAAAATTGTCCATTACTTTTTCCTCCTCATGTACTGATGCTCATAAACTCTTTTCTATGAATTTTGCCATAGCAAGCGATATATATTGAACATTTGCCTAAAATAATTCATGTAGGTGCCATTGGTAAGCTGATAGATGCCATCATCTTCATTTCTGTAGAAGGGAAACAAAGGAAATAGACATGAAAGTAATTTTCACTGAGTAGTACTCATTGTCCAGGGTAGAATTTAAATCAATGTCGAGTATTAGTGGCCTTGATTTCTGCCTTCATCCTTACCTCAGATAGATTCATCACACATTCTTTAATTGCCAGCACTGGCCTGGAAACCCTTAGTAACTTACCCCTGAATTCTCCACTATCAGGCCAAATATGGCACTTTCTATCAACCCAGAATTGAAATATATCTCATTTAAGTTCTGAAGATTAAAACAAAGGGTGGAACAGAAACCAGAATCTACTACAGAAGATTAGCTACAGAAACCTGACACCAACAACAGCAAATCTGCAAAAAAATTTTATCAGGACCACAGAGAATGAATCAGGCTTTGGATAGCCTAGTATGCCCAGAGTCCTGAGTCCATCGTGTGCCAGAAAATTTCAGGGATAAGGTATCTATGTACTTAGACCAAGGCTTTTCCCTTTCCTTTCCCCCATATTTTGCTGGGCCTATGCAAACTATTGCCACCCACGCCGTTTTTACTGTATTTTTTTTAACTCTCATCCTTTAAAAAAATAAGAGCTGACCTAACTTTCTGTTAGTGCATTAAAGAGTTCATTGGTGATTCAATAATTTTCAAAAAATTTACTTGCCACTGAACACTTTCTTTCCTTTCTCTCCCATCTCTTCAGAGTTTCTTTCAATTTTCTATTTCTTTTTTTTTAATCATGTTGCTTTTGGTTTTCCTGAAACAACTGTATTATAACCAGTTATGTCAACTATGTGGAGCATTTTCATCAATAAATAAAAAGTATATATAGAAAGAAAAATGCAAAACAAAACAAAAAACAGGGCAGATTATCTTCAAGATCCTTGTTCATAGTTTCTTGGTCTTGTTTTCTTCTAGTTATAAAACTCGACTCTAAAGTATCTTGCAATGTTTATAAAATATGGGAAACATTTCAGACAACTATATCCTCATAAGATCATTTGACTATATTTACAAACTACTTGGAATTCATTCTCTTATATAAGGGTCTTTTTCAGACAACTTGTTGAAATCAAGGCCAACAACTTTCACTGTTTTTCATATAGTAACTTCAATTACTGATCATTCAAATCCTTCTACGCATTTCATGTTCAGTATGTAACTGTTTAAAAATGGAACAAGGTAAATGTGGGAACTCAAGCAATACCACAACTTAAAATCTCCATTTTTTCCACTGTCATACTCCTTCATCGCTACTTCTATCTCCACTTCTATCTCAAGTTTGCGGGACAATTGACAGCAGTTCCTAGCCCAACTGCTTCTCAAGTCCACCACAAAGTTATTATTTACCACTTACACTGTTTATGGATTTCCATGACATGTGTGTATATCTTAGGAGTTATACCTCCATCCACAGGGCTGGACCATAAAATACTGGAAAATCTACCCTCTGCCCATGCCCACATCCAGAGGACTGGCCCACAAGTTTCCTCCCTCTGTGTAGCTGCTACTTCTGCACAGCTTGTGATTTTCAGCGATTGCTGCTTAGTTCACTGACCCGCTCATGGGTGTGTTTTCATGAATTATGATATCCTAAGAATTAGTGAAAACTTGGTCTTTCCCCTTTCCTGGTGAAAATATCTGCGAAGTAGGGTTCCATGTGCTCCTGTGTTTTAGAGAAACTAATTATTCAACTCTAGGACAGCTGTTCTCTGAGATCTCAGGCTTGGCTCAAGTAAGGAGTGGTTCATAAATTCTGAGTTTCGATTATGACTCCCAGGAGAGTTTTTAACCAGCCACTATTTCCAATAGGTCCTGACTAATTCCCAAGATACTCACATTTCACTCATTATGTATTCCTTTGAGTAGATAATTCAATATGATAACTTGGTACTGAATCATACCTAATTCAATATTAAAATCATAATACAACATAACCTTGGGTCTCTACTTCATAACATTTATTAAACATATTAAAGTATTTTTCATATTTCTTGTCTCACATTCAAAAATTTTGCACTTTGAAATATAATCATTAAGGTGAACATCAAGGCCAAAGAGGGCCTCGACAGAGGGCAGAGCACTTGACTTCCACACAGTCAACCAGGTATTCAATCTCTGGAATCCCATATATTCCCTTAAATCCACTCCACCCTGGAATGATTTTTGAGTGTAGTGACAGGTGTAAGCCCTTAGTACCACAGGTATGACCCCAAACTAAAGCCCTCAAACCTCAAGTTCCTCCTTGAACTATGAAGGTGCAGAGTACATCACATAGATTTTTTATAATATCTTTTTGATGGGTGGCAAGACAAATGAAGTGGATAAATAATTCAAAGAAATCTATGAAAATGTGTTGAATTATTTCCTTTCTTATTCACACTATCATTCCCAGTTCAAAGACGACAGTAATTTCACACTTTAGAATTTTGGGTTCTACTCAGATCAGTGGAATAGGCTTTACTACTCAGAGAATGTTCCCCAGACATTCACCTAATTTTTGATAAAGGAGCAAGAAATCATACAAGGAGCAAAGAAAGCCTCTTCAACAAGTGGTGTTGGCACAACTGGCTAGCCACTTGCAAAATATTGAACTTAGACCCCCAGTTAATATCATGTACGAAGGTAAAATCCAAATGGATGAAATACCTCGATATCAGACCCGAAACCATAAGATACATAGAACAACACATAGGCAAAACACTCCAGGACATTGAGACTACAGGCATCTTCAAGGAGGAAACTGCACTCTCCAAGCAAGTGAAAGCAGAGATTAACAGATGGGAATATATAAAGCTGAGAAGCTTCTGCATCTCAAAGGAAATAGCACCCAGGATACAAGAGTCACCCACTGAGTGGGAGAAACTATTCACCCAATACCCATCAGATAAGGGGCTAATCTACAAAATATTCAAGGCACTGACAGAACTTTACAAGAAAAAAAACATCTAATGCCATCAAAAAATGGGGAGAAGAAATGGACAGACACTTTGACAAAGAAGAAATACAAATGGCCAAAAGGTACATGAAAAAAATGCTCCACATCACTAATCATCAGAGAAATGCAAATAAAACAACTATGAGGTACCACCTCACACCACAGAGATTGGCACACATCACAAAGAATGAGAACAAGCAGTGTTGGTGGGGATGTGGAGAGAAAGGAAATCTTATCCACTGCTGGTGGAAATGCCATCTAGTTCAACCTTTATGGAAAGCGATATGGAGATTCCTCCAAAAACTGGAAATCAAGCTCCCATACGATCCAGCTATACCACTCCTAGGAATATACCATAGGAGTACAAAAATACAATACAAAAACTCCTTCATTACACCTATATTAATTGCAGCACTATCTACCATAACAAGACTCTGGAAACAACCAAGATGCCCTTCAACAGATGAATGGCTAAAGCAACTGTGGTACAAAATGGAATATTATGCAGTTGTCAGGAGAGATGAAGTCATGAAATTTACCTATACATGGATGTACATGGAATCTATTATGCTTAGTGAAATAGGTCAGAGAGAGAGAAAAATGCAGAATGGTATCACTCATCTATGGGTTTTAAGAAAAATGAAAGACATTCTTGCAATAATAATTTTCAGACACAAAAGAGCGAAGGGCTGGAGGTTACAGCTCACCTCATGAAGCTCACCACAAAGAGTGATGAATTTAGTTAGAGAAATAACTACATCTTGAACTATTCTAATAATGAGAATGTATGAGGGAAATAGAAAGCTTGTCTAGAGTACAGGTAGGGGGTGGGTGGGGAGGAGGGAGATTTGGGACATTGGTGATGGGAATGTTGCACTGGTGATGGTGGTGTTCTTTACATGACTGAAACCCAAACACAATCATGTATGTAACCAAGGTATTTAAATGAAATAAAATAAAAAAATTGTGTTCTAGAATTATATAGGTGGGCAGAAAATAGAAATTCTATAAAATTAAGAGTGAGAAAGGTCAATTTGGTAGAGTAAAAAACCCAACTAGCTATAATAATGGAAAAAAACTCATGGTTTCAGCAAGTTTCATTTTCAAGAGAAGCTTTAAAGGGAATGAGAAATATTTTTCGAAATTCTAGAATCCTTTATGCCAAGTTCCTTTTCAGTAAGGACCAAGTTGCAATGTTGACATAGGTCTCTAAATAAAACATGATGTTATTCTGACATG
Organism: Crocidura indochinensis; assembly: GCA_004027635.1. Lineage (NCBI taxonomy): Eukaryota > Metazoa > Chordata > Mammalia > Eulipotyphla > Soricidae > Crocidura > Crocidura indochinensis. The sequence continues at coordinate 46,469 of PVKC010000971.1, read as the reverse complement.
TGCATACCACTTTACCTTACGATACATTTTTTTGTCTTATATATGACTTCATTTGTACTTTGTGAAATAGAGCATGTGGAGGATATGGGACAGGAAACAAAGGCGCATGCAATCAAGTCTACTAACAAAACTTGTTGCAGACTCTGCAGGAAGCAGAGAAACACTGCTGTGAATTCCAGACCATTTGTACCGAAGTGAATTCTGTGCACGTCACACATTGTAAATGCCTAGGACTTATGTTTTTGAGATCTTGAATTTAGCAGATGTGCAATTAAGGGAATCACCTGAATACAATATTTATGTTAAGCAAGTAACCTTCCAAAACAACTCACACAAATTATCGTCTGAGTATGAAATGTTGGGAAACAACCGTTTGGGAAAGAAGAAGCAATTTGTCTTTTATTTCCATGAAGGTGACCATCTTGATGCACAATATGTCAGTCTTATTTTATCTCTGTGATTTGTTGTTCTTGGCTGCAAACACGAGGAAAAATCTAAACTCTGTGACATGATACCTGAGAGGGTTTATGTCTTTCCATGGGGGGGCACAGCCAATGTCAAAATGATAGACCAACTTATACCTGAAATAGAAAGATAACCTTTAAAAGTTAAAGCCCAAACTGAGCCCTCTGTTTCTACTTCCTTATGTCAGTGAAATGCCAAAGCAAACAGAAAACAAAAAATCTTTAATGTGGTCAATATTTTTACACACACACATACACACACACACACACACACACACACACCATCCTTAGTTATACTCAATACTTCAGTGTATCCCCAATTCCTTCCTTTTACCACAGTCATTCACAGCTACAGGCTGAATCTAAAAAGTTTTTATTATGGGAATTTTAGCCCAAGGGAAAGTAAATTGCACATTTCTGGATATGCATTTTCCATTTCATTATTCAGCAAATCATTGGAGAGTCATATTAAGCCTCAGGCAGGATATAATCAATAGGTACTTTACAGCAATAGTTTGGTGAGTCACCTGTATTTAGCAATTGTAATAACCCTGAAATAAAAACAAAATGATCAGAATCACACTGGGGAGTAAATGCCACGTTTTCCATTTATAAGTGAAGAAATGAAGGCTGAGCAATGACAGAGGTTGTTCAAGGTCAAGTGACTTGTAGAATGAAGAAACAGTTGAGTTTGTCTGTTCTCCTTTGTTGAGCTAGATACTGAACCCAGGGCCTCACACATGCAGTACAAGTACATTAGACATTAGTTCCAGACCCTGTTTGGAATCATGTATTTCTTATTCTAGTTCACTTTCTTATACTAATAACACTCTGACTTATCAATATTTTTGTTTAGCTATTGAATCAGTATTTACCCCATATTTAAAAAAATAATTCTATTTGGCCAGCACATAAATCCAATAAACAATTCATTATCAGAAAAGAGTGAAAACACCTGCAAAGCACCACATTTCTACTTGCTTAGCTAAGAAGCAAATTTTATATCAAAAGAACCTGATTATGCTCACATTTTCCGCGAAAGCAATGAATGGTGAATGGTTAACTCTCTGCATTACTGTTCATTTGCTATTTGTTTTCCCAGATCCATCTCTGAATATCTGTTCCTACTAGTATCAAAATGTTTTGTTGCTCAGAGTAAGATATCAGTTTACACATTAAAAAAATTTTTATTGAGTTAGACACCCAGAACTAACAAAAGGAATTGCTCCTTTTCCTATCTTTGTAATTTCCTCCATGGCCACTTCCCAATAATATTATTATAGTCCAACTCATATATACAACACGAAATTAAATTCTGGGCAATTCTCTAGGCCAGGATAAAAGTTACCAACTGAATGCACATTTCATAAAGTAATAAATTAGCCATGAGAAAGCACAACCTTGTATTTTTCACAAGTACAATGTTCACATGAAAAGGAATGAAAATTCTTAATAAGCCAGTCTCTCAACCCCTTTATACCCAAGCTCCTGAAAAACTAAAGTAGAACTCCAAATCAAGTGCCATATTAGTTCCTATGAAAATATATAGCAAATATACCTTATATATCAATTTTAATGCCAGAAGTGGGAAGTCTAACAATGATTATGAAAGAATTAATGAAATAAATAGGATGAGCCTTATAAATTGATAAAGGAACAAAGAAAGTTCTGGAGAGAACAGAGTTCTTTACCAAAGCCATTAAATGAATAAAAGATCATTTCAAATACATGGAATAATTACATTGTCAAAATGATTATCTTACCCAAAGCATCAAAATTCTAACAAATTTTTATTTCAAGGAAATAGAGCAAATATTACAAAAAGCTGCATTAAACCATTGAAGTCCCTGAATATACAACAGTCTAAGAAAAATATAAAGGTATCCTGTTCTGCTTTTAAAACTAAATTATAAACAAATAATAATCAAAACAGAGTGATATTACAATTAAAACAGACAGTCAGGAACCCAAAGATAGCACAGAGAGTAACAATGCTTACCTTGCATGTAACCAACCTAGGTTGGATCCCAGATACATCACATGGTTCTTCAAGGACTACCAGGAGTAATTCAGATCACAGAGCCAGAGCTAGGAGCACTTCAGTGTCCCTTAAAACAAACAAACAAACAAAAAAGTCTTAAACATGCACACAAAAAGTTGTAACTGTATAGTTAGGAATGTTAATATGTTATAACAGTTTTCCAAAATATACCAATAGTGCATCATGTTTTGTACATCTAAAATAAATACCATGCTTTATGTCAATTACATCTCAGTATTTAAGTATTTTTTTTTAAAGTTTAAGTGGGACAATCCATGTAAAGCATGCTTAGCATGTAAAATAAGATCAAACATCAGTGCTAACTCAAGCAGCCTCATCTACCACCACCTCTGACTTTCAATTTTTTATTCTAATAGACAGTAAAACACTCGAAACATTTTCCATTTAATTTTTTTATGGTCCCCTTTTCCTTCATGCTCTGACAAGTCAAAGACTTTGCTAAATAATTCTCAAGACATGTTGTTCTCAATCATCTGGGCAAAAAGAGCCTTTTAAACATGTAGAAAATTCAACAGAGTCTTCCAAAGAAGTTAAGCAAACGTATCCTCCCATTTCAGGCGAGATCATTTTCCTCACCACTAGTCATGAAAGAGTTATGTGAGAGCATCATGAGGAATAAAAGTCTGAGTACATGAGAGCTCAAGCAGAGGAAGAAAAGAAATGAAACACAAAAATGCTCCAAGTCACTTGTAAAATGCTGGGGCGAATCTAAGAGAATGGATCATGAACAATAAAAATCGTGCCCAGAGTCAGACTACACAGACTTTTGAGATCGATGCTTTTGACTTCGTTCATTGACTTATTCAATGAAAACCATCAGTTACTTTTGCTGTTTGGTGTTTTGAGAATGTGATCATGAATATTTCAGAGGGTTGTTTAACCATCCTATGGATATGAAGTGTGTCTCCCTGATTCTCTGCGAGTAAATGGCTTAGTTCATGCAAACAATGCACATTCGCCTCAGTTTCTTATCTGGAGGAGCCTCCTTTTTTATGTGGCACAAACCCACTTTCAGAGTTCTGCAGAAAATCTAAACCAGCTGCTAGAGCAATCCTGTCTCTTTGGAAGGTAGAATCCTCACTGCAAGTTGAAAAGCTTTTGTATCCCAGGAAGCATTATTCAAAGCACCTTCAAGCTCAGCTTGTCCTAGGGGTGCCAGGCACCGCCAGAGAAAATAAAAAAAAGGAGAATTCTGTCCTGTGTAGAAAAACCAATGCTTTTCTCCAAACTAGAGGATGTGGAGCTGTGATTGCAACACAAAAAATGCCATTCCCCTGTGGCTCAGACAGGGTGGGAGACACCAGGCTAACGTGTTAGCAGTATCGTTACCTTGTTAAATTTATTTTAGAGAAGCCAGGCCTGCTCCTTCTCTTGATATCTTGTCTGATTATCTGCAAGCAAATGGAGCTAGTCCTGTTATTTTGACCTTGAGGATGTGCCAAAATATACCTGGCTCTGGACAAAGGCAGGTGCTTCTCTCCGTGGGAGGAAGGGAGAAATATTTCTCTCTAGAGTGAAAGTACGGCATCAGGAGCCCCAGAGTCCCTGGGCTGACATTCTGCACGCTCCTCTCTGTGTTTAACATTTATAGGTCATTTAGCCCTCATCTGCATTATAATTTTACTGCGTGTCATAAATGCAGAGCAAGTTTTTAGGGCTTTTTGACATACGATTTCAGTGCATTGCGTTTCCATAAAGCTGCCTGCAATTGACTAGGGTTTTATAACTTTATTAAATGATTTCTTTTTTTCTCCATTGCCACAGCGAGGTCATCACCATAGTAACAGTATAATTTGCTCAACTGCATCTTCAGGTTTCTTTTGTTTCATCAGAGTGCCAGTTTCCATTAAACTTTGCAGCACAGAAAGTCATTGAGGTGACAGCTGAACATGAGGAACACGGAGAAACTCTGCCCTTGGTCATTAGGACCTGTTCCTGGAAAAAGCTTTAAGTGATGTCGAAGGCTCCGAAAGTTCAAAATTGCTTCTTTACTTGGATGCCAAGGAACATTTTTGAGCCTCCCTTGGAGTTGTGTGCAGCAAGAGCTGAGATCCAGTGTTGGAAAAGGATCACTGGGACCCAAATGCTGATGGGGTGTCGATGTGCTCAGAGATGGAAGAGTTTTGCACCAAGTGTTTATTATATAGGCCCTAAACACCTTGAATGGTTTCAACATCCTTCTCAGGACTCGTCACATGTTGCAATTACAAAATTTTTTCTATTTTTTTGTGCATCCATTTATTGCCAATAGTAGACATCAATTAGAGATTTGTTTCTCTGATCTGCTGAGCATTAAGCACCCAGACCTGCCATTTCTGCTTTGGTATTGAATAAACTAATTATTCAAGTGAGTGAAGTAACTCCTCTCATGTGTAGAATATTTATCCCTATAGCCTTCCAGTTATCGATACAACAAAACAAAATTAAAAAACTTAAATTATTTCCCTACAGGGAGAATCCAGTGGCAGTAAATTTGAATTGTATTGTGATAACATCTCAGAATGCAGGACTTCTACCTAAACAGCTATGACTTCAAAGGTGTCTTATTGGCCAACCATTGTTAGCCTGTGACACACACCCCTCCTAATCTCATCAGTACTTCTCGGATGGGCTCCTCCAGAGAAGCTTAGTGACATGATATTTCTTTTGCGACTACCAGCCTGCTCATTACTCAGCCTATGCCCTACATCATGGCAGCTTAATACACCAAGTCAAATGAGCAGCATGAAATCATGAACCCTGTCAAGACAAATGGTCGCATCTCGCCCACATTTCCTTTGTGTGAAGGACATTTCTTGTATGGAATGAAATGCTCCAAAAGGTTTTGAAAAAGAGAGGATAATAAATCTGGCCTGGGGGCCAGAATGGTAGCACAGTGGTAGGGTGTTTGCTTTGCACCAGGCTGACCCAGAACAGGGTGGTTTGATTCCCTGATTCCCCTATGGACCCCTGAGTCAGGAGTAATTTCTGAGTGCAGAGCCAGGAGTAATCCCTGAACACTGTCGGGTGTGCCTCCCAAAATAATCTGGACTTCATTTTCAGAATTGGATATTTATCCTAAAGAAATTAAACCAAAGCATTGGTCAGTATGTTTACAAATTTCAAATAAAATGGCATATTCAAGGCATCCCAAAGTTTAGTATCAATGCAAGCTGCCTACATGAAACAAAGTTCCTATTTTTTCAGAACCCTGGGATATAGCCACAAAGCCATTGCCTAGTGCTAATCAGGTCAATACTGGGCTTTCCCACACACAGACCAGCTGATGTGCTTATTCCACAGCAAACATCCATACCACTTATTTGGCCTTACTCTCATCTTGATGGCCACAAAGGAAAGCTATTTAAAGAATATGTACTAAGACACTGCAGAAGAAAAATATTTTAAGTTTCACTCTGTAATCACAACAAACCAGAATGCTAATTTATATATATACATATATATAGCAGCATATTAACTAATAGATCAATAGCAATACAAGCAAGACATAAATTTTAAGAAATGCTCCAAATTTTGTTTCCAGCAAACTTCAGGAAGATGAATATAAAGATATGGAAATATCAGTCCTGTGTATATTATCCTATTTTTTAAAAATAAGAAAGAAAGCAATCCTATGTAGTATCTAGATTTCATATTTTGTGGGCCAGAGAAGCAGCAGATAATTTCCTTTCTCTGTGCAGGGCCAACCCAGGCTCCGTTCTAGGCACCACATATGGTTCCACCGCCTTATAGAAGTGATTCTTAGCACACAGACAAAAGTAATCCCTGAGTATATTCCTGTGGTTCTACCCTCTTTCCAATTAAAAAAATATATTTTAGATATATACATTGAACACCAGAGAAAAGACATTATAATACATGGATTAATAGAACTTAGTTATCAATATTTAATAAAACGGTAGAAGATATCAATATGATTTCAAATACAGTAGGGACTTGTTTTTCCAGGAAACAGCTTCAGAAGTTAATTATTTTTTTAAATAAGTCATTTTCCAAAAGAACATAGTACTTCTAGTTCTTTACAATTCTTAGGAAAATCTTAGGGTACACTTTGATTTATTCGATTAACTGGTACCACAATTGTATTCTTTATGTATTAATGATTTCAAGTTCATGACAAAAATTGTTATTTAGTGAAAAATACAACGTAATCAATAGTGAATATGTTGCCTTTATTCTGAAATTCATTTCATCTGAAAATCAATATTAATTAAACTGCAGTACATATGAATATATTTATGAGTGTAGGAAAATAATAAAAATTCACCCAACTATGGCCAACTTTTGGTGCTTAATTATTACCATATCTTATTGCATTATTGACAATTCAGAAAAATCATTCAACTGTGATCTTAGAGGGTTAGAACAGTATATCCCTTCAGTGAGTAATGTACTCATTTAACAGATATTTCTGATATGAGGACTTATTGCATTCATTTATTCAACAAATATGTATTGCCTCACCACTATTTATCAAAAACAGTGTTGCATTTATTAAGAATGCATAATAAGGATAATCCAGTTAAAGATGCAGGAAGGAAGACATGGATACTAGATGCATCTGAGTGAGCCTTGAACTAAGAGGCATATATATACAAACAGTGGGGTGTATGCTTAATCACAGCAGGAGAGATGTCAGGATAGGACAGTGGTGAAAGCCAACTTTAATCTCCTGTTTTCATGTACAAAGATTCCCAAAGGACTGTCAGCAGGGCTGTGGTGCCTTTGAGTAAAACAAGACTGCATTCACTAATTCATTTCCAAAAAGGCAATTCTATGTCATTTGGAAGCTTCTCCTTCATCCTGAGTTTTTTTCTTTCTAATATTTTTGAGTGCATGTAGCCAGGAGCAGCCCCCTGAAAATAGCCAAATGTGGTTGAAACAAACAAATTAACAATACAATAATGCATCACAATTTAAAGATACTTGTGAAGGAATATGTTTGTACAAGTCTAAGATATTATGATTCCCCCCACTGATTTTTAATTTATCTGATATCTAATTTGATGGGTAATTTTTGTTGTTGCTTCAATGGTGGGGGGTCATGCCCTGCATTTTCAGGGTTCTTAATTGCTCTCTATGCTCAGGAGTGACTCCTGGTGATGCTCAAGGTACCATATATGATGCCTGAGATTAGAACTGAAGTTGGCCACTTGCTAGGCAAGCACCCAACCTCCTGGACCATGTCTCCAGTTCCTTAACAGTCAATTTTATTGTCACCTGTATTGTCTTTCAAAATATTCCATTTTGCTTTCATGGAAATAATACTACTTGTGCATTGGTAGTTAATTCATAAAATATATTATGTTTACACAGTTACAATCACAACAAGCAAAGCCACTGAAAACATACCCAACTAACTTTACCTTGATTTGCTATTTCTCAGGTGGTGACAAGTAACATAAAAGCCCAACTTCTCAGAGTCAGTGTATGTTGATTTGCCCGAAGATTGTCACAGTGCACAAGGCCTTGTTGGGTTGGGGGAGAAGAGAAGAGAGCCTGTAATTTAAAGTGGCTACATGGTGCTATGAACCACAAGCTACATCTGGAATATTAGAGGAATGAGTCTAGCCCAGGGTAGTAGAACCACAGCCACACCTGAAATATTAGAGTTTAGTCTTAAGTAGTAGAACCACCAGTCACATCTGGAATATTAGAGAAGAAAGTCTAGCCCTGGATCACCAAATCACCTGAGTTCCACCCTAAATCATTCTGAGGAAGTAATTTCAAGAACAGACTGGAGACTGAAAAATAAGAGCTTTCTGGGTGATTGTTATACTGTGCTGAAACATAGCCACTGATCCAAATGCTGTATGTGATGTGAGAACCAGACAGTTTATGGAGACTGGAGATGATCAGTAATGTCGGGGCCGGCATGGTGGTATTAGAGGTAAGGTGCCTGCCTTGCCTGCACTAGCCTAGGACGGACCATGGTTCAATCCCCCGGCGTCCCATATGGTCCCCTAAGCCAGGTGCAATTTCTGAGCACACAGCTAGGAGTAACCCCTGAGCATCACTGGGTGTGGCCCAAAAACCAAAAAAAAAAAAAAGGTAAACAGTAATGATCAGTAATGTAATGTAGGAAGTGAATTGCTTCTTCAAAGTTAGAGAACTCTGCATATAATCAGTGGATGTCACTATCTTACCTCATCTTTGATACATTTTAGGTTTCTCTTCTGTTTAAGAATTGAATTTCTTGGGCTAGAGTGATGGCACAGTGGTAGGGCGTTTGCTTTGCATGCGGCTGACCCAGGACAGATATGAGTTCCATCTCCAGTGTCCCATATGGTCCCCCAAGCGATTTTTGAGTGCATAGCCAGGAGTAAACCCTGAGCATCACCAGATGTGCCCCACCCCAAATTGACTCCCTTTACCCAGAGTATAGGGAACATATGGACAGAGAGGGGAAAGAAGATAAATGGGAAGCAATAGGGACCAGGTGTCAAGGGTGCCTGTGTATATGGTGGTGTAACTAAATGCCCAAGCACAGAATCAATAGTACTTAAAATCAGGGACTCAGCTTTAATGATCAAAGTTCAGGGTGGAAGGTTGGAGTAGAGATGTAGCAAGAGACTCTAGAACCCTAGTTGAGGTAAGTGAGACTTCGATTTGTTCAATGGCTGTGCATTTTCCAATGAAGGAACTATATCACAGCTCTTAATAAGAGTACTATACATCAAATTTCACAATGGGAAAACTACACCGTACCCATCATACTTTGTGACTGAAGAAGTTAGTTCTGGAGGTCTAGCCAGCACCTGCCACCTACATAACATTTCTGATCAAGACAATAGAAAAGAAATGTTATGAATGTTCAATGAACTTAGAGAAATGATCAAATGGACAGCCCAGACAATTCAAGATAATATGAGCGTAGAAGTGAGAAAACTTCTAACAAAAATATGAGGACTGAAAAACATAGTAGGTGAAATGAAAGCCTCACTGGAAAGCCTCACTAGCAGAGTAGCAGCTGCTAAGGACAGAATCAGTTATATAGAAGATAAGCTACATAATACTTCTATAAAACAGAAAGAAGAAGCTCCTCATAGAAAGTGAACAGATGCCAACAAATCTCTGGGATAAGCTCAATAGAAACAACATATAGGGTTGGATCAGTGATGCGGAGTGGTAAGGCATCTAGCCTAGGACAGACACAGTTCGATTCACCCACGTCCCATATGGTCCCCCAAGCTAAGACCGATTTCTGAGCACATAGCCAGAGTAACCCCTGAGCATCACCGGGCGTGGCCAAAAAAACCAAAAAAAGAGGGGGGGAACAACATACAAATCACTGGGGTCCGAGCGACCCAAAAAGAAAACCCTGGTAAAGAATCAACAGTAAAGGACATCATGACTGAGAAATTCCCAAAACTGAAGAGTGCATACAACCATATTCTGAATACCCAAAGAGTGCCAGCTAAAAGAGATCCAAAGAAAAGCACTCCAAGTTACATAATAGTCATAATGATAAAAACCACAGATAAGGATCAAATACTGAAAGCACCATGATCAAAAAGAGAAATTATATACAAAGAGGCATCCTTAAGATTTACAAATTTAGGGGCTGGAGAGATAGCACAATAGTAGGGCGTTTCCCTTGCATACAGCTGATCCAGGAAGGACAGTGGTTCGAATTCCAGCATCCCATATGGTCCTCCGTGCCTGCCATGAGCAATTCCTGAGCACAGAGCCAGGAGTGGCCCCTAAGTGCCGCCAGACATGACTCAAAAAAAAAAATTACAAATTTATAACAAGCAACTCTCAAGACCCAAAGACACTGTTGGAATACAGTGGCAAAATCAATGAATGCTTTATTGAGGATACTTCACCCAGCCAGACTTTCATTCATATTTGAAGGAAGAATACACAGCTTTATGGGTAAACAACAGCTCAAATATTTTACAGACTCAAAACCAACCTTAAAAAAAAGAGCTGCTAACTTGGGTGTGCTGGGGGCCTTGATAGGCTCCTAGCTGTCCCCTCTTCGGCCCCCGGCCTCCAGGCCTTCTGGGGTGGCAGCCCAGGCAGACAGACAGGTGGGTGTCGGGGGGAGGGGGGGGGTTGTCCCCTCCTAGATGGGGTCCCAAGTTTTCCCCGCCCTTCCTCTATCTCTGGGGTGGGAAGGGCGCAGGGTGTGGGGCGGGCGAATCCTGGCTTCTGGCTCTCTATTTATCCTCTCTTGAACTGGAGGCATAGGGTCTACTCAGCATGGGGTTCGGGGAAGCCCCATGTGGAAGGCCTTCTCTCTAACTTGGGTGTGGCTGGGGGCCTTGATAGGCTCCTAGCTGTCCCTTCTTCGGCCCCGGCCTCCAGGTCTTCTGGGGTGAAAACCACGCGGGGGCTAACGCCCCCGTGCATGCTGCATATATTAAGAATATTCCCCATCCTTATGTTATTGTTTGTGTGTCCAGAATGTCTATTTGTATTCTGCCCTTTCCCACTCCCCTACAAAGCTTATTTTTTTACTCCTTTACTCTTACCCTCCCAAACACCACTAACCCACATTACTCTTTTTAACTTCAGTACTTCACAATCCTAATCACAGACCAACATCATGTATTGTTTTTAACAACCCCGAACTATTTCAAAAGACATGCCATGGACACGTTTTTCTTTCGAATATTCTATGTGTTTATTCTTTGACATCTATAAATCTTACTAAATATTCTCTTGATGGAGATGGTTCTAACCACTTTTTAATCTTCTCTTTATGAGTTGTTCAATAAGCAATTCTGGTAATGTAGTCCCCCAGTTAATGCTTTCGATTGAACCATGTCATTGAGTTTGCTGGACTTGTTTTGTGCTCCTCATATTCGCCAATAACACCACATGGCATTGTACCTTTTTTGCATAGGCACATTAAAATGGGAAAATACTATACATACAAATAGGATCTTATTTAATAGAGATTGGAACACACAAATCTTGTAGTGTAAAGGGACCTTATACCCTGAACACTGACATAATGACCTGGCACGGGCCTCAGAAGAAAGAGCATTATCCTTTCACCTCTGAACCATGGAAACCATCCACGAAACATCCAAGTTCTCTATAAAATCAGCAGGAAGCAATCCTCTATCACGGAAGATCCTACCACTGCTCAGACATCGAACTGCTCAGAAGCGTCTTCCCTTAACAGTGAGAAGACTAACAACAACATGGACCTGCTTACTGGATAGGGTTTCGTGCATTGCCCTTTAATTATGAGGTGAGGCAGGAGGATGCTCCACATCCTGACTTCAATGCAGGATATGCAGATTCAAGGATCTTTGATACGGAAACATGATACCAACAACAGAGACTGTGTAAAAAATAAGTGTGTTGGCACTACAATGTATTGGAATGGACTATCTAGCTTGCCTGGAGCCTAGAGTTGGTCTTATGCCAGGAAACTTCAGGGATAGGATCTCTTTGTATTAGGCCAAGGTTATTTCTTTCCATGCCCCTCATATTTTGGTGGGCCTATGCAAACAACAATTGCCACTCTACTGTGCTCCTTTGACTCTAATCCTTACAAAAAAGCCCACTTAGATTTTTGACGTTAACTTAAACTAATATGCATGTACGTGGGAATGTTAAAAAATAATATGCCTCTAATGTTTAAGGAGTTACATAAGTTTTATGGCTTTAGATAGCCTTGTGTGCTGTTAAGAAACACTATAATATTATAATCTGGGGACTTGAAAAACAAAGTAATTGTACATGGATTCTGTTTTATTTATCTTAATGTTCGATGACCGAAAGTTCAAAGTTAACATATCAGCAAGGGGACTTCTTCTGAGAATTATGTTATGAGTGATTGTCCTTCCAATGTAACCTTACCTTGTCCTCTTTTTTGCATCTTTGTTTTCATAATTAAAAATAAAAAATATTAATTAAAAAGAAGAAGAGCTGAAAGGTCTAATCTAAGCCAAGGCAGACCCAATAAATACAAAAAACTCCTATAATAAATGGCAAATTAATCCCATGACAATCAGCTCTTTCAACATCAATGGACTAAATGCACCAATTAGGAGACATAGAGTGCAAAATGGATCAAAATGAATCCAAATTTATGCTGCCTGCATAATCACAGCTAACGTGACTCAAAGTCAAATGTTGGAGGACAATCATTCAAACAAACCTCCCTTAAAATGGCTAGAATGACTATACTAATATCAAATAACACAGAGGTTAAGCTTAAAAAGGTTGTAAGAGATAGAGATGAACATTTCTTAATTATCAAGGGATATATACAACAGAAAGAAATCACACTCCTAAACATATATGCAACCAATGAGGGGCCAGAAAAATATTTAAAACAATTGCTGACAGATTTTAATAAGATATCAATAACAACATAACACTTCAACACCACCCTGTCACCCTTGATAGGTCAAACAGACTGGAACTCAACAAGGATACATTGGTTATAAAAGAAGAATTGGAAGAGAGTGGTTTGGTAGATATATATGGGACTCTCTATCTCCCAAAAGCTGAAAGCACATTCTTCTCCAATGTACAAAGGACATCCTTCAACATAGACCACATGTTGGGCCACAAAACATACAAATTATATCAACTACCTTCTTAGATCATTCTGTATTGAAATAGAGACATAGAGAAAAGAACTTTAGCACCTGGAAATTAAATAGCTCACTATTGAACAGTGAGTGGGTTAGCAATGAAATCAAAAGAGGAAATCAGAAGATTCCTGGAAACCGATAAGATTGAAGACAGAAATTATCAGAATTTGTGGGAATCAGCAAAACGGTATTAAAATTTTTTTCTTGCTAGTATATATCAGGAAGGAAGAGCCTACTTAAATAACCTAGTGGGACAGCTTTAAAAATTTAAAAAAGAGGGCCCAGAGAGATAGCACAGAGGTGTTTGCCTTGCAAGCAGCCGTTCCAGGACCAAATGTGGTTGGTTCGAATCCCGGTGTCCCATATGGTCCCCCGTGCCTGCCAGGAGCTATTTCTGAGCAAACAGTCGGGAGTAACCCCTGAGCACCGCCGGGTGTGGCCCCCAAAAAAACAAACAAAAAATATTTTAAAAAGAATGAACACAATGAATCAAAAATAGGCAGAAGAAAAGAAATAATGAAGCTTAGAGCAGAAATCAATGAGCTAGAAACAAAACAAAAACAATCCAAAAGATCAATGAAAGTAAGAGTTGGTTCTTTGAAAAAATAAGCAATATCGATAAACCACTAGCAAGACATACAAAGAAAGAAAGAGAGAGGAGGCTAATAAACTGAATTAGAAATGAAAATGGGAAGATTACTGTTACCCTTCCCCCCCCCTCAACTTTCTGCCAATCTTATCTGGATAGTGAGACCCTCCCATAATTGGGAGGGGTCTGTGGTTGGTAATTAGAGTGGCCTGGGGGTAAGGGTGAAGGAGAGATTCAGCAGGAAGATGCAGCAGGTAGAAAAGAGACACAGGTTGGGTACAGAGAGGCTGGTTAACTAAGAGGCCACGTGAAAAGCATGTACATAGCGATTAGAGCCTCATAATAAAACTTTATGTCTCCTGAAACTTCATCTGACTGCTACGAATCATTTCCTCGATGTTATCCTGAACCTACAGACCAGCAAGGCCATAGGGACTGCAGGTCCCAGGCCTCACCATTCATTCATCCACTATGCACCACTAGTAATTTATAATTAATACTTAATACAACAATTACTACAGAAACTACAGAAATTCAAAGTGTAATAAGAAACTACTTTGAGAAACTCTATGCCACCAAACAAGAGAACCTGGTTTTTCCAGGATAAATTCTTGGACTCATAATCTTTCATGGTTGAACCAGAATAATCTGGCATATCTGAACAGACATATCACTATTGAGGAAATTAAAATGCTAATAAAAGTCTTCCACAAAACAAAAGCCCAGGCCTAGCTGGCTTCACTAATGAATTCTTTCAAATCTTTTAAGAGGACCTACTACCAGTCCTTTTCAGGCTCTCCAAGGAACTTAAAGAAACATTCCCAAATAGTTTTTATGAAGCTAACATCACCCTGATAACAAAAGCAGACAGAAATGCTACAAATAAAGAGAAATAGAGACCAATATCCTTGATGAACACAGATGCAAATATCCTCAAAAAAAATCTTATCAAATAGAATCCAATGACTCATTAGGCAATGGTTCGTCCTAGACATAAAAGGATGATTTAACAAATCAACAAGGTCAATCAACATAATACATCATATCAACAAAAGTAAAATTAAAAACTATATGATCATATCAATAGATGCAGAAAGAGCATTTGACAAGATCCCACATCCATTCATGATTAAAAACTCTCAGTAAGTTCGAAATTGAAGGAACTGTTCTTAATATAGTCAAAGCCATTTACCACAAGCCCATGTCAAATATTATACTCAATGGGGAAAACCTAAAAGCTTTTCCTCTAAGATCAGGCACAAGACAAAGTCACCCTCTCTTGTCACTTCTATTCAACATAATACAGGAAGTAATTAGGCAAGAAAAAGATACCAAGGTCATTCAGATTGGAAAGGAAGATGTAAAGCTCTCACTGTTTGCAGCGGTGCTCAAGGGTTACTCCTGGCTCTAAGCTCAGAAGTCACCCCTAGCAGGCTCAGGGGACCATGTGGGATGCCAGGATTCAAACCAGGGTCTGTCCTGTGTTGGCTGCATGCAAGGCAAACGCCCTACCACAGTGCTATTCCTCCAGCCCCAGGCTGGAGTATTCTGAGACTGACACGCAAGTATACAATCATTTAACCTTTGATAAAGGGGCAACAAATGGAAGCTAGAGCAAAAAAATGTCTTTTCAACAAGTGGTGTTGTATAAACAGGTTAATTACATGCAAAAGGTAAACTCAGACCTCTCTTTAACACTATGAACAAAGCTCAAATAAAAATGGATCAAAGATCTTGATATCAGACTTGAAACTTTAAGGTACATAGTAAAAAACAGGTAAAACACCATGACATTAAGACTAGAGGCATCTGAAGAAAACACCGCTGTCCATGCAGGTGGAAGCAGAGATAATCAAATGGGACTACATTAAATTGAGAAGTTTCTACACTTCAAAGGAAGAGTAAGTAGGACATATAGGCTACCTATGGAATGGGAGAAAGTATTTACTCAATATCCATCTGATAGAGGGCTAATTTCTAAGATATATAAGGTATTGACAGAACTAAACAAGAAAAAAAACTAACTCCATCAAAAAATGGGGGAGAAGAAATGAACAGACATTTCCTCAAAGAAGAAATACAGATGGCCAAAAGGCATATGAAAAAAAATGCGACATCACTAATCAGGGAGTTGCAAATCAAAACAATGAGGTATCTCACATCACAGAGACTGGGGCACATCACAAAGAACAAGAACAAACCAGTGCTGTTGTGAATGTGGGGAGAAAGAGACTCTAATTCTCTGCAGGTAGGAATGCCATCTAGTCCAACCTTTCTGGAAAACAATATAGATGGTTCTTAAAAACTGGAAATTGAGCTTTCTTATGATCCAGCAATACCATTTCTAGGAATATACCCTAGGAACACAAAAGCACAATACAAAAATTATCACTGTACCCCTATGCTCATCACAGCACTATTTACAATAGCCAAAATCTGGAAGCAACCCAGGTGCCTGATAACATCTGAGTGGCTAAGAAACTGTAATATATCTACACAATGGAATACTAGGCAGCCATTAGAAAAAATGAAATCATGAATTTTGCTTATACATAGATGGACATGGAGAGCATTATGCTGAGTGAAATGAGTCAAAGGGAAAGGGATAAACAGAATAATCTCACTCATCACTGGGATATAAAAAAAAATAAAAGGCAATATGGGGATGATATCCAGAGACAATGGAGATGAAAATCAGGAGACCATTCCATGGTAGGTACAATATTGCCACAAGATTGAAAAGTGCAGTTAGAGTAGAGAAGGTGGGGAGTGAGAAAAGTAAAATCCCTGCCCTTGAGGCAGGCAGGATAGGGTGGGTGGGAAGAGAGCATCAGGGATGGTGAGAGAGAACTTGTTGATATCTGTGATGGAAACTGTGCCCTGGTGAAGGCTGTTAGGACTGTCATTCAATCATGAACAACTTTATTTGTGAAAAAAAAATAAACTATATTATGAACAACCCTGTAATCATGGTGTTTAAATAAAAAAATATCAAAAACAAAACAGTATAACTGTTCAAGGAAATTCAGAGAGCCACACATAATAGGCAAATATAGAATACTGATTTTAATGTTTGCAAATTAACGTAATGCAAAGCTGGCAAGTACAAAAAGCAATGACCATTTGCATTTCATCAGACATAGAAAATTTGTGTTTCTATAAATGAGAGTTTGCATCCTCACTAACTTTCTGCAACATACAGAGTTGTACATTTTTCCATAATAATAAAAGTCCAAGATGAACCATTAGGTAAGATTAAATAAACAGAACACCCAGACATTTAGAAAGAGGAGAAGTATTTCTTTGACAATTCTTACCTGACAATACCATTTGTTAATTTGGAAAATATGGATATATATATATATATATACATATATATATATATTCTGACGGTGTTGTTTCCCAGAAGAGGCTAATTTGAATCTCATAAGTCCTTGGTTATAAATCAAATTGAATTCAGTTACATCAAGATTTTTCTTTCTTCTAGGAAAGCATTACTCTGAAGGATATGAGAAACCTACCTCAAATTATTTAAGAACTTCAAATGTGAAGTACTTACATACTGCTGATCCAAGAATAGTCTTTAAAACAATGGGAATAAAGCCTTTCATTTGAAAAAAAAATATCCTGGGACCTAGAAGAAAGCAAAAATATTTAACTGAATGCCAATATCTGATATATGTTCAGGAAGATAGAAATTTTTAAAATGTGTCTGTTCATTAGCTCTAGCTCTGGTATATCAAGTATACATTAGTTTACAAGCACATGCCAATAAGTCTGTTCCTTAGGGTACCAATCAAATTTGGCCTTAGGGTGTACAGAAGGAAAATACAGGTTTAAGCAGAAAGCACAAAAGATCAAATGGGGGAACTTAAAGTTTAGTGCTAACCATTCCAATTATTATGTAATAATATATGATAGAAAACATTCGCTGTCAGATGATAGTTTACTCATTTTTTGCAAACGTATCCACAATTTAAGATTATTCCATATGGGACTGGTTCCATTGTGGTTTTGATTCTTTGATATAAAGTAGGAACAAATGTCCATCTTTATAAATGGAGTTTTAGTGAAATATAATTGCTCTCATCTGTTAATATTTATGGACTATTTGTGGTAGAAGTTGAGTTGTGACAGAGACTTTCTGGCCCATAAAGACCACTATATTATATATTTGAAGCTTTACTGGAAACGACAAAGACAACTATCGCATACCAAGAAACTTCCCATCTTCCTCATTAGCTACAAAGTGCAGTATTTTCTTACTGAAAGCTTCAAATTATTGATTTGGAGTTCTAGGTCCTGAATATGAACATTCTTAAGTTGCCCATAAATGGTTTCCCTTTCTTCAATCACTTAAACATCTCCGTTGGCCAGTACATCTTAATGGTTGGCCTGATAGAGCGCCGAAGGAATGGAATTGCAGCCTGAAAAAGAAAGTAGGTTTATAAATAAAGCAAGCTCTGGGGAGTGATATATGTCTGGAAATTGATTCTGTTCTTTAAGCCCTTTTGTTCCGTGTATATACAAACCTATGGATCATTCTAATGGTAAAGCAGTTATTTCAGCCTGAGGTCCAATCTTTCAGCAGGAGACTTTCTAGGCACATTATTCAAACTGGGTCCACTAATTGATTGCAGTTTGCTTAGAAGCCAAGATGGAGCATTATCCTTTACGTCAATTTTCTCAGCAGTCTACCAAAGTACTGTTTATGGCATGAAAGTTCTACTTAAATAACATTCCATCATTTTTACAACAAATTTCAACAAGCAGTGTTCCCGGGGATGTTTAACAACTTGCATTGCTTATTCATTGTGTGGAATGCTTTTAAATGACAAGTGGCCATTGTAGTTCTTTAGCCTGATCATTTTGTTTTGTTTTGTTTTGTTTTGGGCCACACCCAGTGACATTCAGGAATTACTCCTGGTTATATGCTCAGAAATCGGTCCTGGCTTGGGGGACCATATGGGATGACAGGGGATAAAATCACCATCTGTCCTAGGTCAGCCGTGTGCAAGGCAAATGCCCTACCACTGCACCACTGTTGTGGCTCCAAGGCTTACGATTTCTTTAGATGAAAAGTCTTGACACTGTTGAAGTGTGAATACCACTCTTTACCAAGCAGTTATTAAAGTTTCTTTGTCCAAACTCTATAAAATGTAATCAAGAATCAATTTTATGGTGAAATTGATTGGTTGGCATAAACACTCCATAAAGCAGATGTACCAATAGTATATTAATTATATCTATATATTTTAGTGTATGGCTAAAGTGATCACTTCATTAAAGACTAATGTTTGTCATCTTTTTCCTTAAAGTTCCCTGGCTGAGGAGGTTCTAAAAATAAGCGTACCTGCTGCTTAAATTCTATCATTTTCACTCTGTCCAATAGTCTTCCAGATTGAATAACGCTATTAACTACCCAAACAGCATCAGCTTAGTCTAGTTTTTAAGCATTTTATTAACTTACAGATCAAAAAAACATGTATCGAGTATTTCATATGTCAGACATTGTCCTTTACAAAGCATTCTAGAAAGGTAATACCTCTCAGAGAGATTGTTCATTCATAGGTACTTAATGTCCTTCCAGTAGAGTAGATATAAGTAGATTCTACTCAGCCTGTAGACCAAAGGTGAAGAGGGCCTGTTTTTCTCCTCCAGTCTCTCTTCAACTCTATTGACTTTGTAACAAAAGCAAATTTCAAATCAAATTTTACCAATGAAATGTTTGTTAGCAAGGACATGCAGGGGATCAGAATATACTCTCCTAATTATGTTGCTTCAATAAAATATGGATTCTTTTGAGCTGATGTGATACTCAACAAATGCAGCGTGGGTTTTCTGCCTAAAGAAAGGACACAGTTTCCACTTGGCAAGGCCCTTCCTTCCTCTCTCCCAGGAGGCGAGGAACACTCTTGGCCAGAGGCAGAGTCAACACAGATGAGTCTGCACAAACAGACCTGATGACTACAGCCCTTATTTTCCACTAACACACCCTTCCTGGATACTTCCACCTACCCACCCACCCCTCCTAAGGGTTCCATCCTCTCCGAAATCCCCAATCCCGTGTTCAGTGGTAGAGGCACCCCCATATTTGATAGCTTCTGTGAATTTCACTTCTTTTCCGTGAAATTCCTTTATATGTGCCTTCTCTCTGGGTCACTGTCATTTGTGAATTTCAATTCACAGACTTCTTTTCCCACCCTCAATTCCTGAACCTAAAGAATTAAGAAGAAAAAAATTTCCTCTTTAGAAAGGAAAACAAGCGCATTGCCATGTAATCATGGGGCATATTAACTTGGGACACATTCCTGGTTCTCAGATCCTGTTCTGGACAAAGATACACATACCACCTTTCTAGAAAAACGACTGCTTTTGAAAAAAGTGTTTCAGAAAAAACACTGTTCATTTCACACATGAGAAAACATTTCTATTCCTCTTTGACCTTAATTTGGATATTGATCTCAAAATGGTTTTGTGTTTAGAATTCTTCTAAAATGTAGAATTGAACTCTTTGAACACCGACTTTCTTTTTTCTTTTTTTTTTTTTAAATAATATCTTTATTTACTTTCTTTTTATTTGTTCGTTTTGGTTTTGGGCCACACCCAGTGATGCTCAGGGATTATTCCTGGCTCTGTACTCAGGAATCATTTCTGGCGGGCTTGGGGTACACTATTGGATGCTGAGGATCAAGCCTGGGTGGACTACCTACAAGACAAGTGCCCTCCTCGCTGTGCTATGGGCTCCAGTCCCAACTTGGTATTTCTTGAGTTGGTTTCTAATCAGGATTCTGCACCTCCTGGTGCTTTCATGTATTATTAAATCACTCAGGTATACAACACACTGCCTTGGAGGAAACCTTCAAAATAAACCACAGGCCACAGAATATAGCTCTGCTTTGCAGCACCCGGATACCTTTCCTGTGGGTACAGAAATGGAACTGGAAATCCAGAGGGGAATGAGTAGTTCCTCCTGGTGCATGAGAGCATCTTCACAAAGGAGATGATATTTGAACAGAGTTCACAAGGTTCAGTGGGGACTAGAGAGTTGGCTGCAAGCATTCCAGGTTGAAATAACATGTTCAAAAGCAGAAGAACAAAAGCAACTGGAGAGTGGTAGTGCTATGAGGAAACAGGGTACGGGAAGCATCAGTAATCAATATTCCCCAGGCCATTTTAAGTCTTGCCTGCTCAGGGCCAGGTAGGCAGAAGAAATAGTCAAGGACAGAGATCATGTAGAGACAAAAAAACCTATCTCTTGCTCAGTCTATTTTGTGGGCAACTCCTCTCCACCCCTCAACATTTAGGTGCCTGGTTCTACCCCACGTACAAGGACAGAAAACAAAGAAGAAGCCAGAGGAGCACCAAGAGTCTGGTCACACCCAAGCAGGAGTCCTTCCATCACAGAGTCTGGGCATCATGAGGATTGTACTCTGGATACCAGAGAGAACATGCAGGCACTCTAGGCACATAGGAGTCTGGTTATAAGTTGGCAGTAGTATTCCTGCATGAAGGAGAATCCCACCTAGTAAAGAAGTGATTTCATCAAAGATGCCCCATGCATGGCAGGGTTGATCTTATAAGTTAACACACCACACCACATCGCCCCAAATCAATCCATGTCTGCCATAAGAGGAAAGTATGATAAGCGACTCAGTGTAGAGGGACCAGAGCTATGGCACAGTGGTAGGGCATTTGCCTTGCATGTGGCTGACCCAGGACAGATGGCAGTTTGATCCATCTCGCATGTCAAATGCCCCCCCAAGTCAGGAGCAATTTCTGAGTACATAGCCAGTAGTAATCCCTGAACATCACCGAGTGTGGCCCAAAAACAAACAAACAAAAAGAAAATAAAGAAACAGTAAAGTGAAGCATGGAGTCGTGGAGGGGGCAGGATATGAAAGGCAGATAAAAGAGAGAGAAATTCGACAAATGCAAGTACCTCAGTCACCAGTATCCTTAATGTCTTTTCTGATGCCTAAATAACTGTGTCTGGCCACACTGGAGACCACCTGGGCTACATCCATAAGGCTGGGAGAAGGGTGCAAGCATGCAGTGCTCAGGCAGCTGAAGATCTTGCCCATGCTAGGTATGTGGGCCAGCTCCATTTATCCTCCTTTCTTTTTCCTTTCCATCAGCATGAAACTCTAGAGAACTTAGAATACTAAAGTCTGAGTTGGAATTTGTCATTTTTTCAGCCATATAATCTTGAGCATTTAGTGTATGCTGGGGCTCATTCACTAACATATGGCTACGAAAAAAAAAAAATGATTTACTCATTCAACTTTCCAGAACCCTACCTACACTTTCTGACTCAGCACTCTGGAGGTGGAGCCAGAAAGAGATGCATTTATTAGCACCTCAGCTTGTGAATGACTGACTTGAATGTGACTTTATGTAGAGAAATTGCCTTTGTTCTAAGCCTCCAAATGGGTGTTATTTCTTTTGACCATTTTCTTTCAGGCTGGGAAAGGGAGTTGGAGAGAGCAATAGCAGTAACCAAAAAGATTCTGCAATACTCAAAACAGAAAAGTGTTAAGCTTCTTTGACAGGAGAGTGACATTTGTAGGGGGAAGAAGAGATTCTCCAAAGGTAGAGCCTTTTCTCCCTTTGAAGCTATATTGGTGTGATATGAATCGAACCATTCATGCAGAGAACAAAAGCATTTTTGACTACAGGAGCCAGTTAAGATGGCAACTTAAATAAACAGGGAGGAAAAGAGACAGAAAGCAAAGAGATGGGACAAAAGGTCAACTTAGTCACAGCTTTTGGCACTTCAGTAGAAGTAGTACTCAAGTTTTAACCACTGCACTCAGTTGGCAATGATACGCCTCGCAGTAGTTCTCAGCCCAAAGTCACTGTGAAGTCAATGCAGAGGGAAGTCTCGGAGCTATTTTCAATATTTCAGAATTTCTTATGCAGCGTTTCTCAAACTGTGTTTCTAAGCACAGATCTTACTGTGCTGGAGAATAATGAAAATGCTTATTAGAAATGAAAATTCCTGGATGAGAATCTTAAGACTTAAGGCTGATTGGTGCCTGCTCCAAAGACCTATGTTTGATCCTAACACTACACTTTTTTTTGTGAGCATTATCAGTTATGGCCCTAACTGACATGGTTCACTGAAGTGGGCTCCTGAACAGTGATTGGGAGGAAGAAAAGGGGAATGAGGAGGAAAAGGAGGATAAGGAAAAGGAGAAGTGAGAAGGGGAAGGTGAGAAAGAGGAGGAGACAAGAAAGAGAAAGAAGAGAGAGAAGTAGGAGGTGGAGGGGAGGAGGAAAAGAAGAAAAATGAGGAGGAGGAGGAAGAAAAGAAGAAATTATATTTCATTGTTTGATACGGGGGCTTGAAATCTGCATATTTAAACACTAGGGATTTTAAAAGAACTCCTTTGTAATATGATTAATTAAAACATCTCTAGATAGCATTCCAATTTTTTTTAGCTGAATTTATCAAGTAGTATGGAGAGTTTTCTAAGAGTTTCAGAATTTCTAGCAACCACCAGGCACAGTAACAGTAAATTATTGTGTCATTAATAAAATTTGCTTGCAATACAATTTACATATTAGACAAAATCTATTAAAGGGACCAAAGAGATAGCATACAACAGTGGAGCATTTGCCTTGCTTGTGGCCAACCTGGGAGGGACCTGGTTTAATTCTCGGTATCCCATATGGTCCCCCAGCCTGCCAGAGATGTTTTGTGAGTGCAGATCCAGGAGTAACTTCTGAGCACCACTGGGTGTGACCCAAAAACCAATCAATCCATCAATCAATAAATAAATAAAGTAAAAAAAATTTAAATCTATTAAAATAGGCATCTAGAGAGAAATTGCCTTTAAAGAAATACTTTATCTTTATTTCTCCTTTGACTGGACACGTTCTGTTTAGAATCTTGAGATATTTCTAAATATTTTGTTTAGAAAAAACTAATGGAAGCAAACCCCCTCCCCAACTGTCTACTCACCCTCCCTCTTCATTAGACCTGCTCTCAAGGATCAGATGTAATTCAAAGGATATGCTACTCCAGTCAGCATTTGGGCATATGTACAGGACCCTTTGAGAGGTCCTACAGTTCCAAGCATTTCTCTGGAGAATAAAACCAGTTACTTACTGTCTGGAATACAAATCATTTCGAGAACCATCTTTGCTAAGATGGCTCATGGGGGCTATTCCCTATTTTTTAATTATCTTTGAGAATAATTCAGGATGAGGGGGAACAGGGATGACTCTGTGGCAAAAATCCCTCTCTGCCTTAGGAACCAGAGACCAAGAGTTAGATCCCCAGTATCGTCCACAAATACCAAGGTAGGACTAGTTAGTACAGCTGTGCTGGCTAAGACACTCCACCCCCAACTTTGTACTGCCATAGGTTGTGTGTGATCTTGGGAGCACCACAAGGAGAGATGTGTGAACACCATGGACAGGAGGGAAACTCAGTCAGGCACATATATGAGCAGACAGATAGCACAGGGGAGCACCACAGTCATAAGGTAAGGATGAAAATGAAGATCAGGCATGCTGTTCAGTGCTTGTCTGCCTGCCTTACATGCAACTGAGGCCCTGGGTTCAATCCCCAAGATTAAAATAAATGGCAAACATGACAAAACCATGGAAATCAAGTCATGTTATTGTTTTCTAAAACCAAAAAGTAAAAACATGGGGAGAAAGAGCAGAAACAGCTCAGGGGTGGAGAACATGCTTAACATACCAGAAGCCTACTTCAAGCCTACCCACACATGATCTCACACATGAACACAATAAGAGCATCTTTCAACACTGAGACAGGTAGAGTCTCTGCGCTCTATGAGGAATGGCCCAAAATAAGAATGTCCCAGAGTGTGTGATCCTCAGGAATATGGTGTATACTGTGCTGAGAGCTCTCTACAAAGCATGCACATGATTCTTCAAAACAGCAGTAAACTAAGGAGGGAAAAGCAAAACACTGATTAATAAGAATAATAAGTAAACTGCCATCTGGGAGTTCTGATTTGAACAATTATAGATGAAGACAGAAAAGAGCAAGAGAGAGAAAAGAAGAAAGAGAGAAAGTTAAACTTGAAACCAGCTTTAGTCAAATAATGTGATTTTTTGAGTGTAAACTATAGAACAGAATTCCATCCCTCAGTGGTCATTAAAATGCAATGGAAAATTCAATTTGCATAGTTAAGAGCCAAGGGAGAACAAAGTCTAATCAAACAATATGGGAATTGTAGACTTGCTTAACTAGAAACTTAAAGAAGGTAACTATGAGTCTATCACCTCCCTTATAGTGATGCCTTCACTGAGATAACAACTATAATAGGTAGGGTTCCATTGGGGATGCCAAATAGGATGTTTTCTTATTAGGCAACCATAAGTCAATAGCAAAACTACATGGAAAGATGTTTCCAACTGGCTCCGGTCAACTTGATTAGGAACAACCATTAGATCATTGTTGGCAAATAATATGTGGCGCTTACCCACATTCTCAACACTTTGTTGCTAAAAAAGTAAGACTCAACCAAGTTCACTACACTTAGATTCTTTTATAGGCCAGTGAAAGGTTTTTCAAGACTGAGGCTTTTCTCTAGAGGACAAGTTGTAGTCAACCTGTCTGTCTTCTCTAATTTCATTACTTAAATGAGACATATTTCTACCAAACTAATATGATATAAACCACTGCACCAAAAAAGCTTCTATAAGCATGTGAGTTAAATGAAGCCCCTGGTATAGAATCAGAGATAAAGAGTTGTCATTTTTATACAAGCTACCTATGAAAATATTTGCCTGGTCACATAATGAGTGACAATCCTATTAAGTTCCTGATCGGTGTTACTGATTATCCCTAGAATTTGGCTTCAACTAACACCCACATAAATAAATACATTTATATCTCAAATGGGGTGAGAAAGAACGAGATGATTTCTGTAGTATCCACAGATACATTTTTGAATCAGGAAGATTTAAAACTATGAAATTTGACAAAATTGGCAAATAAAAGAGCAGCAAAAGAAAAGAGTTTCAAACTCAAGTTTCTGCACTAGAAAAGACACAATGGCTTTAAAATGAAAAGACACCCTATGGAACGAGGAAAAATAATTGCACGCTATAGATCTGACAAAGGGCTATAATAACAATGATCTAGCTCAACAACAAAACTCAACTCAACTGCATGAGAGAGAGAGAGAGTGATGGGGGGGGCAAAAGATTGAGGCACTTTCTAAGCCTGGAACTGTGGTCGCAATACTGTTTTGAATTTCCAGCACTGCATATGGTCCTTCAGGACCAAAAATGAAAACAAACACAAGAAAATTAAGGAGAGAAATAGAACAGATATTTCCTCAGAGAGGACATGGCTGACAAGCATATGAAAGTAAGTGTTTAGCATCACTGACTATTAGGGAATGCAAATCCAACAGCTATATCACATCACCTCACACCAGGGAAAATATAGCATTTCATAAAGTCTGTAGACAACCAATAATGGGCAGGAATATGATGAAAAAAGGAAGCCTATTCACTCTGGATGCTAGTGTTTGGTTAAGCATTTATGGAGTAAGAGTATGGAAACTTTGAAAACTTCAAATAGAACTTCCAAGGCCAGAGAGATCATTTAGGGGTTAAAGTCAACTCGATTCTTAATACTACAGGCCTTTGAGCATCACTGGGTACAACTGCAGAGGCTTAAGAATACTACTGGGTATTGTCCCACATGCTCTTGAATACCACTAGGTCTTCCCTGGTAATATTCAGCATCTCAGTGTGCACAGCGCTGCATCCTCTGGTTCATTGACCCACCAGACTCATTTCATTGGCCAAGAAAAACCATGAGGGACCCAAGAACCTTCTTCATACCACTTTGGGGACACCCTAAAAACCTGAAAACAGAGATTCCAGAGTCTGAGAGGTAGTAAATATGGTGATGCCTGGCACATAGTCAGCCTTAAATTCATTCTTGGTTTCATATATTATACCCCTTGCCATCAGTGATCCCAGCGCACAGAGCCTAAAGTAATACCAGGTATGACTACAAAACCAAAATAGTTCACCTTAAGTACACCCAACTGTCAGTATTGACATCACTGGACACATTCTCTTTTGCCACTAAGGATTTATTTCTCACTTATTAGTATTAGAAAACTCCTTTGTGTTCTAAGAAAAGAGTTAGGAAACAGATAAGAGTCAGGATTTTCAGAGAGGACTTTTTTTTTGTTTTGTTTTGTTTTGGGTCACACCCGGCAGTGCTCAGGGGTTACTCCTGGCTCCATGCTCAGAAATTGCTCCTGGCAGGCACGGGGGACCATATGGGGCACCAGGATTCGAACCAATGACCTTTCTCATGAAAGGCAAACGCCTTACCTCCATGCTATCTCCTGGGCCTCCAGAGAGGACATTTTCAGAGTCAGTTTTGTACAGCAAGTATGGGATGGTAGGTGTCATTTATGAAGAAACTGCCAAGTAAACTTCAGCCTTTGCCCTTAGACGTAAGTCCATCATACAAGACACATTTTCTAGTCTCGGAGAACTTGAGCAACACTGGAAGTATCTTTTGCTACATCCACAAAGATTGAAGATATGTTGGCACTGACCACGAGCTGGCCCAAATTTACTCCCCTATGGCTTGATTAAACAGCATACAGCACGTACTAAACATCTTAATGAAAAGGTTCATTCCAAGAGAAAGACTAGACCAGGAAAGAGGCAGAGTGGTCCTTGAGCTATTGAAATGATCAAGAGTATAAATAAAGGGCCTCAAGGTCATGTGCTCTTTAACTATGTTTAGCAGAAATATTTCCTAACTGGCACCAATCTAAAACCACTTGATTCAATGGAATTCCAGGCATAGTGTTCAGACAGGTCAGCTTCCGTTCCTTTGCCCTGTTGAACATCTATAATTTATCATGTTCCGTTAAATGCTACCATTTTTTTCCCTGACACTTCAAAACTCTACAATGAATAAAAGCACAAATCATGTGCTGACGGGCTAACTCTGTCCTTATATATTACCTACTTTAGGGTTCAAGGTCTTTCAGCAGACTCAGGCATTCTAAAGTTTTCTCATTATCTTAAAGGTCAAGTACTTCCACAACTTCAGACAACAGCCTTGCCAAGTAAGCCACTGATTCCATTGGTGTGGCTGTTAGGTTTTCTTTCTGCCTCAGCCCACAGCCCATATCCACTTAGGAAATCCAACCCCTTAGGGGATTCACATAGCTTGGAAGAGTTGTGAAAATGATATAACTAAGTAGATTCAAACTTCAAGCATATTCCCAAATCCTAGTAAGATGTATTTATTGCTCATATTAAGACCATACCACAATATCAATCCAAGGAAAGTGAGGATGGTCTGTCATACAGCTCTCAGTTACTTGGAGTCCAAGATCTACAGGTCACAGCTGAGAACTTTTAGGTAGTTCTTAGTCATTTTCCTTGAATACATTTTGTGCATAAGGGCCTGATATGCAGGGCACTTATTTTGCAAGATGTCACCCTGAGATCAATATCTGGCTTCTTTTATGGTCCCCTGGGCCCACCAGGAGTAATTCCTAAGTGTAGAGTTAATAATGTGCACTGAGCACTGCCTGTTATAGACCAAAAAAGAAACAAAAGTGCTTCTTATAGATACTATGCTCCTGATGGTTTTTTACATAACCTGTGAGATTTTCACCAACATGTTGACATGCCATATTAACATTAACATGTTAATTATTAACATGTCGACATGTCATAGGCACTGTTGTGCTAGGAAGCTTATAATCATGCTGTCATCATCTTAAAACTTCTCTGAGGAAGGACTGGAGCAATGACTCAAGCAATAGGGCATTGGTCTTGCATGCACTAACCTAGGACAGACCTCGGTTTGATCCCCCAGCATCCCATATGGTCCCCCAAGCCCTGAGCACTTTCTGAGTGCATAGTCAGGAGTAACCCCTGAGCATCACTCACTGGGTGTAGCCCGAAAACAAAAAAAAAATTCTTTGAGGAAAAAAGCTATTGTTCTATTTTACAAATGGAGAACTTAGGGAGGAAGGCTAAGTAGTTGGTTCAGGGCCCATAAATGTAAACTGTACGGTACAGCACATTTAGGCACATTTCCCGACATCCACTCAGTTACCAATCACACCACTGGATCCCCAGGGTGCAACAACTTCAAATGTCTCTAAACACTACTCAGTGTTGCCATAGGGCATTGGTAGGAGGGTAGGCATTTTCTGGAATTGGCCTCTATCACTAATTACTGCCCTGTTTGCTGCTGTTCTTGCACAATCAGGCAAAGGAGAATCAGCTTAATTGATTGTAAATATAGGAGTTAAAAGTCAAGGATCAGTATCCTCATTAAACATATAACTTTCCCAAATATATTTTATGTTGACTCTAAGTCTACTGTATTTCCCTGTTTCTTCTTTTAATCTCTATATTTTTAGAAAAGTAAATGCCCTTAATTTTTTTCTAATAATATCTTTATTTAAGCACCATGGTTACAAACATGTTCATAGTTGTGTTTCAGTCATAAAAATTACCCTTTCCTTCCTCTGTGCAACCTTTCTGCCACCAATATCCCCCCTCTCCTTTCTCCTCAGCCCCCCACCTGTCTTAGAGACTGGCATTTTATTTCTCTCACTCACTACCATTGTCATGGTAGTTATTAGAATAGCTATTTCTCTACTGTGCTCACTCACTTCATACCATGGGTATGAAGCCTTCATATCTATTGTCTCTAGGTATTATTGCCATACTCTTTATTTTTTAATCTAACAGATGAGACAGACTATTCTGTGCCTATCTCTTTACCTCTGATTCATTTCACTCAACATAATAGTTTCCATGTTCATCCATGTATAGAAAAATTTCATAGGGCCCAGAGTGATAGCATAGTGGTAGGGTGTTTGACTTACATGTAGCTGACCCAGGACGGCTCTGGGATCGATTTCTGACATACATATGGTCCCCCAAGCCAGAAATGATTTCTTAGCACATAGCCAGGAGTAACCCCTGAGTGTCACTAAGTGTGACCCATAAAACAAAATGTTTTTTTTTTCATGACTTCATTTTTTCCTAATAGCTGCATAGTATTCTGTTGTGTAGACGTACCACAGTTTCTTTAGCCACTCATCTGTTGTCGGGCCTCTGAATTGTTTCCAGATCATAGCTATTGTAAATAGAGCTAAAATGAACATAGGCATGCAGAGGGCATGCGTTTTTGTGTTCCTAGGAAATATCCCTGGGAGTGGTATTGATGGATCATATGGGAGCTCAATTTCCAGTTTTTTTTTTTTCAGAAATCTCCGTATTGTTTTTCATAAAGGCTGGACTAGATGGCATTCCCAACAGCAGTGAATGAGTTCCTTTCTCCTCACATCTCCATCAACACTGATTGTTCTTGATCTTTGTGATGTGTGCCAGTCTCTTGATTTCAAGTAATACCTCATTGTTGTTTTGATTTGCATCTCCCTGATTATTAGTGATGTGGAGCATTTTTTCTTGTGCCTTGACTATCTGTATTTCTTCCTTGAGAAAGTGTCTGTTCATTTTTTTCTCCCCATTTTTTGATGGGTTTAGATTTTTTTCCTTGTTAAGTTTTGTCAGTACCCTTGTATATTCTAGATATTTGCTGCTTATCTAATGAGTATTAGGTGAATAGTTTCTCCCATTCTGTGGATGGTCTTTATATCTTAGTCACTATTTCCTTTGAGGTGCATAAGCTTCTCAATTTAATGTAGCCTCATTTGTTTATCTCTTCTTCCACTTGTTTGAACAGTGGTGTTTCCTCCTTGAAGATTGCGTTTAGTATGTCATGGAGTGTCTTACCTTTGTTTTCTTTTATATACCTATGGTTTCAGGTCTAATATTAATCCATTTTGATTTGAGCTTTGTGCATGGTGTTAAATTGAGGTTTGATTTTGCTTTTATGCATGTGGCTGACCAGTTGTACTAACATTACTTGTTGAAAGGGCTTTCCTTGTTCCATTTGGCATTTCTTGCCCCTGTATAAAAGATTAATTGATTGTATGTCTAGGAAACATTCTCTAAATACTCATCAATTCCATTGATCTGAGGGTCTGTCTTTATTCCAATACCATGCTGTTTTAAGGACTATTGCTTTGTAATACAATTTAAAGTTGGGGAAAGTGATGCTTCCCATCTTATTTTTTCTAAGGGTTGCGTTAGCTATTTATGGGCATTTATTGTTCCAAATGAATTTCAGGATTTTTTTATCTATTTTTTTTGAAGAATGTTATCCTTAGAGGGATTTCATCTGTACAATGCTTTGGGGGAGTATTGTCATTTTAATGATGTTAATTCTCCACATGAACAGAGTATGTGTCTCCATTTCCTTGTGTCCCCTTTATTCCTTGAAACAGTGTTTTGTAGTTTTCTTTTAATTTTTGTTTTTGGGACACACCCTGAAGTGCTCAGGAGTTACTATTGGCTTTGCTCTTAGAAATCACTCCTGACAAGCTTGGGGGACCATATGGTATGTCGGGGAACAAACCTGGATTGGTCACAGGTTTGCATGCAAAGCAAAAGGCCCCATTTTGTAATTTTTTCTTTGTATAGATCCTTCACCTCTTTAGTAAAGTTGACTCCAACTCCAACTCAATTTGAGTTTCTATGGCACTATTATGAATGAAATTTTATATGTCTATTTCTTTTATATCATTATGTATGCATAAAAGGCCATTGATTTTTGCATGTTAATTGTGTACATATACTAGACCACTTTCCTGCAGTTCTTCTTTCAGAGCTACTATATTCTTGTTAAGTTTCAGCCTGGATAACCTATCAAGGATTACAGGGTAGTGTTGAGGTCTCCCTCAAATTTGTCAACAATTGTGTTAAATATATTACTGGTCCTTCACTGGGTACATATATGTTTAGAAGTGTGATTCCTTCCTGTTATTTATCCTTTGATTATTAAAAAATGTCCATTTTTGTCCCTTATAACTTTTCTAAGTCTAACATTTGTGATATTTGATATTAATATGGTCACTTCAGCTTTTCTAAGGGAGTTATTTACTTGAATGATTGTCCTCCAAGCTTTGATTTTGAGTCTGTGTTTGTTCTGACTATTCAGATGTGTTTCTTGTAGGCAGCAGAAGGTTGGATTCAGAATGTTTTGATCCATTTTGCCACTTTGTGTCTCTTAACTGCCCATTTAGTCCATTGACATTGAGAGAGATCATTGCCATGGAATTTAGTGTCATCTTTATGCAGGAGTTTGGTTGTCTGTTAGTCTTTCTTGTCTTAAAGTAAACCTTTCAATTGTCTCTTTAGCTGCTTTTGACTGTAAAGTTTCTGAGCTGTTGTTTATTAGTGAAGCTATATATCCTTCCTTCAGACCTGAAAGTAAGTCTGGCTGGGTGAAGTATTTGTTCTTAGCAAAGCATTCATTTCGTTGAGTTTTGTCACTATATCCCATCACTGTTTGGGGGCCTTGAGGGTTTCTTGTGAAAGGTCTGCTGTAAATCTTAAGGATGCTACTTTGAATGTAATTTCCCTTTTTGATCTTGTGCTTTCTGTATTCTATTACTATCCTTGGAATTTGTCATTGTGACTGGATGTATCTTGGGGTGCTTTCCTTTGGATCTCTTTTAGCTGGTTCCCTTTGGGCATGCAGGATTTAGTTGTGTGCACTCTTTAGCTCTGGGAGTTTATCTGTAATGATGCCCTTGACTCTTGATTCTTTATGGTGACTTTCTTCCAGGGTCTCTGGGACTCCAATGATTCTTAACTTATTTCTGTTGAGTTTATCAAACACTTCTATTTTCATCTGTTCACATACTTTGACCATTTTTTACATTGTCTTATTTGTTTTAAGGCTATTTTCTAACCTTTTTCTGTTGTATAAAGTTGTTATGCATCTTATCTTCCCACTCACTGATTCTGCCCTCAAACACTGTTACTCTGTGAAGAGACTTTTCAGTTGACTTTGGGTTTGGTGTTTAAGTTTGATCATTTTTTTGATTTCTACTCAATGTCTGATTATGGTACCATCCATTTATTTCCCCTCAATTTATAAGGCAGAACAAAATGATTCAAATTATGTTGTCCTGTTTAAAAAAAAGAAAAAAGGAGAAAAAACATTAAAAATAAAACAAACAAACAAACAAAAGACTAATAGGAGTCCGTCTACATTTATAAGTATCATTTTAAAAAAGAAGAAAGGGAAATGAAGAAAAATATAACAAAAAACACCAAAAAAACTCCCACAAAAACCACCACCAACAAAATAAGCAAAACATAAAAAGAAACAAAAATCAAACAAAAGATCAAAACCAGCAGCTACAAAAAAAGCACCACAGCAATAATTACAATCAAACAATAACCAGGAAACAGGAAAAAACAAAAAAGAAAGAAAGAAAAGAAAAAAGGAAGGTGGGCTTGTGTGGCAAGGTTTTTATTTGTTTTTATTTTTTAGAAAGGGAATCCCTGGGCCTAAAAGATGCAGGGTTTGGGGGCCGGGGAGATAGCACAGCGGCACTTGCCTTGCAAGCAGTCAACCAGGACCTAAGATGGTTGGTTCGAATCCTGGCGTCCCATATGGTCCCCCGTGCCTGCCAGGAGCTATTTCTGAGCAGATAGCCAGGAGTAACCCCTGAGCACCGCCAGGTGTGGCCCCCCACCCCCCAAAAAAAAAAGATACAGGATTTCTCTACCCTTGAAGCATACTGTCATGGGAATAACTACAGGCTCCAAAATTAAACATTTTTTTTAAAAAATAGAAACCATTAAGATTTACAAAGTTAGGGGCCCGGGAGATAGCATGGAGGTAAGGCGTTTGCCTTTCATGCAAAAGGTCATCGGTTCGAATCCCGGTGCCCCATATGGTCCCCCGTGCCTGCCAGGAGCAATTTCTGAGCATGGAGCCAGGAGTAACCCCTGAGCACTGCTGGGTGTGACCCCAAAACCAAAAAAAAAAAAAAAAAAAAAAAAAAGATTTACAAAGTTCTTCACAGTTGAGTTTCAGATATACAATGTTTCAGGACCAATCCCACCACCAGTGTACACATCCTTTCACCAATGTTCCCAGAGTGTCCCCTGAACATAACAGGCCCATTTCAAATTTTCGGTTATTAAAGTTTGGGTCTCTTAATTTAATTGGATTTTTTTAATGGCATGCTGGGGATTGAACCTCTGGCTCCCCTTTCTCTCTTTCCTTTCTTCTTTCCTTCTTTCTCCATTTTTTTTGGGGGGGGGCACACTGTTGATGCTCAGGGGTTACTCCTGGCTATGAGCTCAGAAATCGCCCTTGGCTTGGTGGGACCATATGGGATGCCAGGGAATCGAACTGCAGTCTGCCCTAGGCTAGCAAGCCTTACCTCTAGCACCACTGCTCCACTCTTCTTTTCTTTCTTTCCTTCTTTCCTTCTTTTTTTCTTTCTTTCTTCTTTCTTTCTTCTTTTTATTTATTTTTTTTTATTTTTGGGCCACCCCCAGTGGTGCTCACGGATTACTCCTATCTCTGTGCTCAGAAATAGCTCCTGGCTCAGGGGAACCATATGGGATGCCAGGGATTCAATCTGGGTCTGTCCTTGTCAGCCGCGTGCAAGGCAAACACCCTACCACTATGCTATCACTCTAACTCCTAGTTCTCCTTTCTTAACACCACCAATGCACCTGAAACCTCTTGGTCCCTGTCCTTCATCCTTTCATATTTGTGTTTCTCCTCCTCCACTCAATTTCTTTACTTCTCACTATATTATGGGACCTAGAGCATTCTCAAACCCCCATTTAAACCACTGCATTTCTTTATGCTGTTATTCTAAATGCCATATATAAGTGATATCATTCTGTATTTAGCCTTCTTCTGGATTACTTTACTTAACATACTATCTTCCAGCTACATCCATGAATGTAACATATACATTTTATAAAAAGGATAAAAAATACAGTTATTTTCTTTAGTTTTATTATTCATTTATTAAATACAAACTTACTGGATAGCCACCTTGGTTCAATACTGTTTGTTTAGACCACATTCAGCAATGCTCAGGGTTTATTCTTGGTGGTCCTTGGGGACCAAATAAGGGTTGTTGTGTTTTGAATCTGGGGTGGTTCAAAACCCACATCCTTACTTGTTGTACTATGGCTCTGACCCCTCAACACTATTTTTGATACTAGATATGCATTAATTAAAAAAGCAAGCTCTCATGGCACTTACATCTAATCAGAAAGACAGGAAAATTTAAATACAGCAAGCAATAATTATATTATAATAAAAAAGAGAAATCTATTTTGGGTGAGTAACTTTGAAAAAAGGAGAGAGAGAGATGGCTGAAGATATTACTGTGGGTAGAATGCTTGTCTTGCAAGCAGCTGACTTGAGTTTGATCCCCAGCATTCCATGTAGTTCTCAATCCTGCCAGTGACTGAGAGGGATTTTACTAAGGTTTTAACATTACCTCTACTTTAGATAGCATTCAGGTCTAGAAAATCTATTAGCATGTTTAAGTCTCAATTTCCCCATCTATTAAAGGGCACTGATGATAATAGACCTATTGTTGAGAATTTAAAATAAATTAATATGTGTGATGCTTAATGAAGAATCTCTGACAATGATGCCAAGTGTTAGCTATTATAATTTATCCCTTTGGTCTACCTCGGCAGTGTGTTCATATTTAATTTGCTTGGGGATGAAGATAACTGCTAATCACTTTTACTGATGTTAATAATCAACTTTTCTTTTGAAGGGTATGTTTGTGTCTGTACATGTTCATGTGCATACATGCTCACCAAGTCTAAATTACTCAAGAATGACTGAATTTTCTTTTTGTAAACCATTTTTCTTGAGGTACCAGAATTTACAATACTGTTAATTATACTTTTCATGCATCTATTATTCCAACAATGCATCAATCACAAGAGAACCTGTTTACCTACACAAATGTCCTAATGATGCCTCGGAAATTTCCTTCCTATGAACGCCCAGTCCTAGAGACAGAATCCTTAGTTCTAATGACTTGGAGCATTTTTGTTCCCTCACTATGTTTCTTTTATACTACCTATTAAAGAGATTTTGTAAAAATTGTGGACTTGGTGACATTATACACATCTAGGTAAAATTCCACAAAATTGTAAATCAATGGCAGGTTGATCATTCATCAGGCAAGAGTATTATACTAAGAGTACTAATTATTATTTTCAACTTTTGTAATTAAATAACCATGAGATACAGAGTAAAAAGTTGTTGATAGTTGTGCTTCAGTCATACAATATTCCAACACACATCACTTCACTAATGTTCATTTCCCACACACCAATTTCCTCATCAGATTTTTTCCTATCCCATCTATCATATCCCATCCCATACAGCTATATACTGTATATATTTCTTTTTTGGTAGGTATATAAATTTAAAAATTAAAATTAGAAGTAATTCTGTTTGATTTTTCTTGTAATTCTGTGATTTTTATTTTTGAATAATACTGCAAACATTCTGTTTATGTGCTAAGTTCTTTCTTTTTTGATTATCAGTGTAAGAAAGTACTTCCAAATGTGGGAGAAATGCTAGTGAAGGAGTCCATGGATTTCCCTTTATATGAGGGTCAAACGAGCAGTTTAATTTTTTCTTTGTTATGTTTCAAAAACATATCAAGATGTTTTGGGAATATAGCTCTAAAATAAAGGGGCTCTTGCATTTCAGCGCCTCCTACACACAGCTAATTAAATCGGATAAGCAGCAAGGTGCAGACAAGAATCAAGCTCATAAATATTATGTTCGTTTTTTTTTATTAATAATGTACAAATGATTTTAATTAAACCTGCAGTTTCCATGAGTAACAATCTCTCACACAAGTCTGCTCCCATGTCCAGGAGGCCTAGGTGGGGTGGGAATATCCTGGAATTTTAATATAATAACAATGAGATCCTCTTCACTTAGCATACCCTCTTATCTTCTGTTTTGCATCCCCTCACTGTACTGTCTCCAGTGTCTAGAGCCCAGGTGACTAAATGAAAGACTCCTGTTTCCTCTGAGCACTAGATAAGCTTGTGATCCTAGAGTTTTGACAACAATAAAACTAATAACCTACTCAAAAAAGGGAGAGACCATTAAAAGGCACTTCCTGAAGAAAGCATACAAGTAGCTAGTGGAGATAAAATAAGTGTTCATTGTCACTTATTACCAAAGAAATGTAAAATCAAAACCTTGGAATATTATCACACGCCAGTGAGAATGACTTGTGTCAAAAATTTAGGGAACACCATTACTGGTGAGGATGTTGTGAAAAAAGAACAGTGATTCACTATTAAGGAATGTCATCGGGTGTAGACTTTGTGAACAACAGATGGAGATTACTTAATACAGAAAGAAGATTCCATATGAACCAGTAACTTTACTTTTTGGCATCTAACTCCCCCCCAATAAAAATAAAGAAGTCTTCATTTGAAAAGGTATGTGCACACCTATGTTTATCCCAACACTTCATAAAATAGTTAATATGTGGAAGCAACCCAAATGTCCAATGACACATGAGTTGGATAAAGAAGTGGTAGGATATATACACTATAGAATAGTGTGCAGCTGTAAAAAGAAGATATAATTTATAATTAAAAATAATTTTTCAGTTTGCTGAAATATGGGTGGGCCTGAAGAAAGGAGAGCATGCTAAGTTAAGCAAGACTTATTGTTCTTATATTAAAATTCAAGGACATTCCCAACCCCCCTAGACCTCCTGGACATGGGAACAGACCTGTGTTAGAGATTCTTACTCATGAACAATGCAGCTTTAATTAAAATCATTTGTACATTATTAATAAAAAAGAACATAATATTTATGAGCTTGATTCTTGTCTGCACCTTGCCACTTATCCGATTTAATTATGTGAAGTAAATCAGAGAGAAAAGGACATACACCAGGCAATCTCATTCATTGATGGTAGATAGTGGAACAAAATAAGGAATGATCATACTGAGTGATGACAGATATTTCTTCATATCCCCAGAAGTTGGGGGGAAATGAGGGGAATGAAGAAGAAGACTATTGAGGACACAGTGACAGTGCTAAAGGGTCTTGGTACTTTGGTGATGGTGGGATGAGATAATTTTGCACATCAATTTTGTACATCAATAAATACTATTACAATCATGTTACCTAAATTATAATTAAAATAAATTATTTATTAAAATATTCCAAATCATATCTCACAAATGTGGTCCTGGCTTTGCAGCATGATAGACAAGTACCATACCTTTTTATTCTGTCTCTCTGGCCCTCTTATTTTTAAAGTAATCAATTTTATTATACCACCATGCTTTACAAAGCTGTTATTACCATTGCTTCAGGCATTCAGGCATTTTGTATTATCTCGAGCCCCTTGATGTATAATCTTTTTAAATATTGCTAAG
The DNA here is from genome assembly GCA_004027635.1 of Crocidura indochinensis. Lineage (NCBI taxonomy): Eukaryota > Metazoa > Chordata > Mammalia > Eulipotyphla > Soricidae > Crocidura > Crocidura indochinensis. The sequence goes on along the minus strand of PVKC010000971.1, from coordinate 8,458 downwards.
TTCAGTTTTTTCCTGTTTTATTAAGGATTTTTGTTTCTATGCTCAATATCTAAGCCTGTAATTACCTTGCATTATCCTCACTGAATTTTAGAGTCAAAAAATTTTTGTATCAGTAATGTGCATTTCTCATAAATTATATTTCCTATTCTTTGTTTTTGGAAGAATTTGTAAGGGGCTAATTATGGTTATTTTCTTAAAAAACAATTAGGTACTATGATTACAATGCAGCTTTGAGCATGCTATACTTTCATTTTTATTTGTTTCTGATTTCCTTTTTTTTATAATTTTTTTAAATTTTTAATTATGAGAACAAAGATACAAAGAAAGAGGGTAAGGTAAGGTTACAGTGGAAGGATAGCCACCCATAGGCAGAGGAAAGGCTGAGCGCATGGCTGCTGTTGTTTTTTTTTTTTAAAGGTCTCTGGGTGCCCAAGGAGGCTGGTCTCTGGATATGCCTCGGTCTTAGCGGCGCCTTGGTCTTAGCAGCTCGGTGGAAGAGGCGGAAGCTTGTCCCCAGAGACGCTTTGGTCTTAGTGGCTCAGGGGTTCCTCGGTGTAGCAGCTCAGCGGCAAAGAGGCTGGGAAAAGCCGAGCGCACGCCTGCTGGTATTTCTTACAAAGTACTGAAAAGGAATTCAAGGGTTATAAGGTGAGCGCGGCAGCGGAGCAAAGCCGCGCTTTTTGGTTGTGGGTCTTGGAGCGTTTGCAGTCTTAGATGTTTGTTGGCCAGGTCAGCAGAGAAGAAACAGAAAGGAGCAGGCCGCATGGTTGGCTTTTTTAAAAGTCTCTGGGCTCCCAATCACCAGGCAGGTTAGGCCCCACGTGCGTTGGGCGGGTCCTTCTTACCGAGGGTGGGTCCCAGGGCATTTGTAGTCTTAGATGCTTGTTGGCCAGGTCAGTAGAGAAGAAACAGAAAGCTGATTTCCTTTTTATTTTTATTGATTATATTTGGACGTGTTATCTAATCTCCAGATATTTGTATATTTTTATTTTATTCCTAATTTCTAATTTAATTCCCTGTAGTCAGAGAACATACTTTATATGATTTTAATCTATTAAAATTATCAAGGCTGAACTGAAGGGATAATACAGAAGGTAGGGTGCTTGCCTTGAATGCAGATGACCTGGTCTCTTTTCTGCACCCTATAGGTATGCCCCAAACCTGCTAGGAGTGAATCCAGAGTTCAGAGTTAGGAGTAAGACTTGAGCACTGTTGGTGTGGCCTAAAACCCCCCCAAATGCATGAGTAAATACAAATTTATTAAAGCCTAAATTATCAGCTAATGCACAATCTATCCTGGAGGAGACCTTGAGAAGAAAGTTCATCCTGTTTTAGTGGGTGGAGTGCTCTAAATGGATCAAACACTCTGATAAAATCTATGATACAGATCTGTTTATCCAGTTAGCCATTAGGTTTGCTAATGTTTTCAATGTCCTTGTCTGTCTTTTGTGTAATTGCTCTACTTGAAGATGGTTTTCATGACTGACTTTATTGTGAGCCCAATGACTTCTAAGTTAACCGAAAAACAGAACAACAAACTAAGAATAGGTCAGGTTAAAACATCTCTATAAATCATGCTGTTCTGAGAGAGATCCAGCTACTTTCACTAAGTGAATACTCTTTAGATTGATAAACATTTGCCTAATTTTCAGAGTTAAAAAAATAGTTCTGTTTTTTTAGATAATAAATTATGAGTTACTGTGAGATGCGTTGTTCGAAGTTGTTCATGATTGAGTTTCAGTCATGCAATGTTCAACACCCTTCACCAGGTCACATTTCCTGTTACCACTGTCTCCAATTTATATTCCCATTGATAGCCTTCCATCATTAAAGATAAGACTTTGATTCTGCCATTTTGGGGTTGGGGCAAACATCCAGCAGCACTCAGGAGTTAATCCTGGCTCTGTGCTCAGAAATTACTCCTGGTAGGTTTGGGGGAGTGTATGAGATGAACCCAGCTGTGCTATCACTCTGGCCCCTGCCACTTTTATTTTAAAGGCGAATCTTTCAGGTTTATATGACTAACAGTTGTAAGAATTAAAGTTTAAAAGAACTATCCCTGATCCTAAAGCTCATGTTTTTTTCTTTTATGCTTTCATGGTTCCTTTAAATTATATCTCTTAGTAGATATTTCTCTCACGACTGTAATGATAATTAGCCATGGAGTCACAATATTCAATAATTTCCATTTATTTTGGAAAAATCAAGATATTAGATACCTTTTTTAGATAAGGACTTTTTAAAATTTAGATTTTAGGCACTCTGGCTTAAAATAAATGCCTTTCTATTTCCTTCTTTTTTTCTTTCCTTTATTTAGTGAATCAAGATAGTTTTTATTGAGTGGAATTTATCGAGAAAGATGTGTGGGGGAAAGAAAGAGAGGAATATGTGTACAGGGAGATCATGGGCTTCTCTGGAGTGGATAAAACAGAGATTCACACAGATATGTGTTCAGGGAAGAAGTGGGCTTGAGAAAGCAAGCCTAGATACCTTTCTTATCTGTGCAAAGTTGCAATCTAACATCTCTTTGTCTGAACATGGAGCCACAGGCAAAGAAAATAACCACACGCCACATTTCATTGTCATGAAATGTCTCAGGCACAAGCAAGGAAGTAAAATGATTGGGAATCTCTGTGTGGGCTGAGGGAGGTCTGGAATTCCCAGCTGCTCTAAAAGAAAGGTGAAGGAGAGGAATGGAAGCCCTTAAGCAAAGCAAATCAAATTTGTTCACAGAAAAGGAAATGACTTTTCTGATGAATAGAGTTGAGCTGGCCCACTCATGCTAATCACCTTTGGATTTTTAAATGACTGTCATTTTCTCCAGGCCCTGGGCAATTGGTATGTATTTCAAAAGAACCAATTTTCTCAATGAACTGGTCAGGATTTCCTGGTGTCGTGGTTACATTTTCTATTAGCATTCTGGATACACATCACCACTTATCAGGACGAGATGACATGGTACACAGGGGTGGGTGCAGCTCTGAGTGTAATCTAGAATTGGCCGTCCTGACTTGCACAGCTTTTAAATTAGAGCTATCTTATCTCTTTCTCTGTGTCTGTGCAAAATTTCTCAGGCCAATCATAAGGATAAGAGACTCAATAAACATGCATCTGCTCTGAGTTAATTTTGTATTATGGGTTACATCAGATCTGATTCATGTACGGGAACGCATTTCTTAGTAGCTATCAATGTTTAGATGATTTCAACGATGAAATCAAAACTGTTTCCCATTCAGCGGTGCACAATCAAAACCCGACATAGTACCTTGCACATAGTAAACCCTCTAGATCTTTGAGGAATAAATAGTAGGTTTGAGGAATAAAATGAGTAGGTTTGGCTATATTTTGTTCATCTATTTTCAACTTATTTGACTATAGATTTTTAAAAGGAGAAATAGGGCTGGAGAGAAAGCTCAATGGGTTAAGGATTTGCCTCATATATAAGAAAACTGGCTTCAGTTTGGCTCCAGGTGGTCTGTGAAACACCATGATTAGTCAATCCCTGAGCACGTCTGTATAGTGTGGCACAAAAACAAAGGAGAAAGTTTCCTTTCTTCTCTTTCCATTAAATTCCCTTCTCTCTGAGCCATTTTACTCCTTTCTTTCCTATTCTTCCTTTCATTCCCTTCTACTCCATTCCATTCTGTTACCTTCCATTTTATTCCTTTTACTTCCAATTCATTCTCTTTACCCCCTTATTTTTAGTCTATTTTCATTCCTTCTCATTTTATTTATTACCATCCTGTGCCATCAGAAAGAATTACTCGTTAAAAGGCACTGAATTCATTGCAAAACATATAGTATATGAAGTTTTAAAAAATTCTGCATCAAATAATGTGCATTTTATCAAATCAATGTGATTCTGAGAGGCCTATTTGTCAATGATCTTGCCTTCTCCCAGTGGCATCTCTTTGGTTAATGTGGCTTACTTATTTATAAATGTAATCTATTATTCGTCTTTTGAATTAAAGTATGAGTAAATATATCATGGGTTTACAATTCTTTATGAGAAAGTAGTTTTTCATCTTGGGGTTATTATTTTAGAGACTCTCAGCAGTACTAGAATAATGTATTACATTCCAAGACTGATGAACTTTGCTAAATATTTCTCTTGAGGTTCATTTTAAGCAACATTATTACTGACCTGTTTAGTTGGGCTTTGTTGAAAGGGATAATTTTCTATTAAATCAGAGCAGTGAAAAAAATTGAGCAAATTTCTCAAGTTCATAGAATTTATACTCTACAATAGTTATTTTTACATAAAAAATATTCATAGAGTGAATGATTTAGAATGAGTTATTTATGTTAGCTAGTTTATCCCAGAAAATGAGTTTTGATGGAAATGAAGTTGGATGTAGTTTTGAGCTTGAGCTAATGTCTGAACAGTTCAGGTCTGGCATGGTATTGAGGACCAGTGCTAGAAAGAAGAGCAATTTTGGGGTACAAGAAGGTCAAAATTCTCAGGGAATGTGAAGAGGAAGAAAAGGGAAGAGAGCCAGAGACTGACCTGGCCCGCTTATTGACACAACATGCCATAGATACCACCAAGAAGTCAAACCATTACTTAATGTTGACCTCTAAAACTGAGCATCTAATTACAAGAGATTTTGATGAGGGCCAAGTGTCTCTCCAGATGGAGGAAGAAAACTTGGCCTTGCTGCATTTCAGCTAAGAGTCCTCTTGTGTGTGTCCCCAGAGTCCCTGCTAATTTGTTTTCAGTGAACGATGAAGAGGCAAACACAGGTGCTGTCTCTCTTGGCACAGCCATGCCCCTTTTCCAGATCTGGGTGAGCAGTAGATGGCGCTGACTAGAAACTGCAAGAATGAAGAGCCAATCAATTAGATTCTGGCCTTTGGCCCACCTCGAACTGGTTTTATTCAACTTCTCTTTTGTTGATGATAAAACATAAGCAAGCCATCAGTTTCTTGTCTGCTGCTTCCAGAATCAGCCTGTATATAGGCTCTTCGACTTGGCCATTTCATGGTGTCCAGGAAAGACTAATGGCCAGAGCCAGCAGCCCTTGCTCCTTGTCCAGGGTTTATTTGCAATACACTGTGCAGTTTCCTTAACCTCCCTTTTTCTTATTTCAAGTGCAGATCAACCAAACAGTGCTTCTCTACCTCAGGATTGAAATCAGGATAGAATAAAATTCAAGGTTCTGTCTTGAAATTCTTAAATGGTACAATACAGTGGATCAGGGGTGGGAATGAAGCTGGAAAGAGAGATTTGTGGTGTCAGAGAGACGGTTGGGTTGGGTGTACAAAGAGAGGTCCTTCTTCAGAATGGTTTGTTCTTTACAATGAAGGAATGGCTAGCCCCCAAGAGGTAAACACTGACAAGAAGTGAGGGCATCTTTGAAAAGTCTGGATTCTATCACTCAGACCCCCAATTTACCTCAGATTTTTAGTCTTGGCAGGGCAGCAGCAGAGCCTTGGGGCAATAGAGGTTCAGTTTTAGCCCGAGGTGATTCCATACCTCGGATTCAGGGAAAACTCAAGGGCATTTTTGCTCTGAAAATGGAAGCAAGAAAGCCTAACATATTTTTTTTTCACTGCTCTGCAAATGGAAGCAAGAAAGCCTAACATATTTTTTTCACAGTCTAATAGGCTAGGTCTTGGAGTCAGAATTAAGTTGAAAGAAATCAGTGAATACATAATTTTTCTCATATCCGAGTGAATGGATTGGGCTTCATGCTTTCATGCCACTGACAGAAATCTCTTGGAAAACCTTATACTTCCTTTCTGTCCTCACAGATTATCTCTGCTATGACACTGAAGCTCTGTGGCAGGTAAAGGGGCCTTATGTGTAGTAGGTAGAGCATGAGCTAGAAGGGATGTTTTGATCCCTGTCCAAGGGTGGATGAAGGACCTGAGCAGGCCCAGGATGGACCCTGAAGGCCCATCTTAGAGACATTTCTACACTGGAGACAATCAGAGCTCGGTGACTCTCAGCAGGATTCTTGGTCTAGAAACTAAAGCCAGGGGGAACTGATAGGTTTTCAGGGCCTCTTCTGCCCTGAATTCTTGATGACTTTCCTTGTCAAAGCCTAGAGAGGAGACTAGAACCCCCAAAAGATTTAGGGAACCATGATTTCTTTCCTGTAATGATTTCCTGGAAACTGAGACTTTGTTTTGGCTTGCAGACTTGGTTCCACCCTCAGACTTTTTGGTTCGCAGTCATGGAAAGAAGAATCAGCCTAAAAATAGTCACTGGCTGGACTGCACGTCCAGCCAGGTGCTTGTGTCGCCCCTGGAGAGGGTTTGAAGGCCACTCCTGTGCTCTGGAAACGAAGCTGTGGCTCACTTGCCAGAAGGGCCCTTCCAGTCTGACTATTCTTGGCGTCTCTGAAGGCAGCCTGTGTGAAGGAAGTGCTACCAACCTGCACATTATTGGGGTCACTTGAGGAGAGTAGTGTTAAGGAAAACAGGAGAAAGGAGAAAGTATCTTCTCAGCGCTTTTTTGGGGCATGCCTTTTATTTTTATTGTCTCCCCCCCTTTTTCTTGCAGCCTTTTTCCATACTCCTCAGAGTTCCGCTAACCCCACATATATCAGGTAGCTCTGTGTCTTTGTGTTCCCTGGGCACCAGGAATGGCATGGCTCCTTGAACTCCTCTTTTCAAACACCCCTCTCCCCAGTCCTGATCTCACTCTTCCTTCATCAGAATTATCATGCCTATTATAGAATGAAGTGAACGTGGAAAATTCATCCAGTATAAGGTATAAAGGAGGGCAGTTTAAAGTGTTCCTTTGTACCAAGTATGGTAGCATTTTTTTTTGCATTTTTATGACATATTTTAAGTATTCACTTCAGAATTGTGAAGGATGTTCACACTGCAGTGGAGCAGATCTCCTGAACTTTCTTGTTTTGCGTCATTGAGGCTTTTTATTCATTGAACTTCACTTCTCCATGCCCTATCCCCAGTTTGCAAACACCATCATTCTTCTTAGCTTATGGCAAGTGACTATGGTATTTATTTATTGTTTTTCTGCTGTTTGGGCCACATATGGCAGTGCTCAGTACTTGTCCCTGCCTCTGTGCTCAGGGCTCATTCCTGCCAGTGCTGGGAGATCATATCGATGCCAGGGATAAAACCTGAATCAGCAGTGTACAATTCACCTGCCTTCCCTGCTGTACTATGGCTCTGGCCTTCATAGAAGTTTTGAACAGGAATTTACACTCCAGGAAAGAAAGCTCCTTAAAAGTATTAGTGTTACTATTCCTTTGTGTAAAGCTTTTTGGAATATCCTGCCTGACTACATGTTTTCTTCAATGTTTTGTTTCATTTGGGGCCCACATTCAGAGGTCTTCAGGCCTTACTCCTGACTCTGTGCTCAGGGACCATAAAAGATACCGGGGATCAAACTCACTCCAGTCCCTCCGGCCTGCCCCTCTCTATAGCCCTACTCTTCTCTACTTCTCCTCTTGTAGTTCTCATTCTAGCCCTCACTCCTATGACCCAAAACCAGGTGGCACCAGCTGGGACAAGGTAAACATGGTGAGGTCCCAGCTTCAGGTCTGTGCCATCTCTTCATCTCACAGCAATCTCCTATCCTCAGGCCTCTGGTGACTGTGTCAAAGTTTTCAGAAATGAATGAAAAGCTTCCTGAGATTTTGAACTTGGCCTAACTCTTTTTTTTGTTTGTTTGTTTTCTGTTTGACTATCAGGGGTTACTCCTGGCTAAGTGTAAGTGCTCAGAAATTGCCCCTGGCTTGGGGGACCATATGGGATGCCGGGGGATTGAACCGCGGTCCTTCCTTGGCTAGAGTTTGCAAGGCAGACACCTTACCTCTAGTGCCACCTCACTGGCCCCTTGGCCCAACACTTAAGCCCAGTCTTCTTCGACAACCTACAGTGTCAGGAAGGCCACCACTTCTGTCTGTGCTGAAGCCATCAGTCCCCAGCTCACACCTCACACTTTGCTCCACAGTCAATCCCTTCTGCACACATCGAGCCTCTGATGTTTTCCTATTGAAAATCCTCACTGCCCCTTCTCCAATACAAAAGAGCAGTGGTGTCCCCGTGTTCCTTCAGCAGATCCACTCTGCTTCCCCCAGAGGTCAAGATTTCAAAGATCCTTTGTTTCCTTCCTGATCTGGGCTCCTTCTCTGTGGTTTGACATGGCTAACAACTGTTCTGTCTGCCTGCATCTGGGAAAGCCCCTCGAGCAGCTGAGTCTTGGGAAAATATAGAACTCGACCCATCTGTTTCATTTCCTTTTCTTCCACCTTCCCACTAAATCCAGGGTAGGAATGGGTACAGGAAGGAGTCTGAAAGCTGACTTGTCTGTGATGAACTCAACAGTTCTCCATACAAGCATACATGGGAGCCATAAATCCAGAGTCCCTGTGATGCCTACTTCTCACATGGCAAATGTTGGGTCTTCTATCTACTGTGTGTGGATGAAGACGAACAGGGATCTTTGTTTTCATGACTCCCAGCTGTGAAAATATACTCC
>PVKC010000970.1:44615-56200 GCA_004027635.1 Crocidura indochinensis | reverse complement strand
GTTTAAGAGATACAGGGTTTCTCCACCCTTGAAGCATACTGCCATGGGAACAACTGCAGGCTCCATACAAGCTCATTTTCACACCCCAGGTCTTTTTATGGTGCCAGGAAACTTTCCTCTCAGTTGTGGATGATAAAAATAGACCTCTGCAGCTAGAGATCTTGGTATTTACATAGGTTATAGGACAAAGGTTAGGATAGAGTATTATTTTACAGTTCTAGAAGTTCTGTTCCATCACTGTTGTAATAATTTTTTGGAATTTGTGGTCTTGGTTTTAGCTCAGATCCTAAGACAAAGTCTTTCATCATGGTTTCAGAAGTTCTGCTCAGTTGCAGTCGTCAAAATCATATCTATAGAATTAGAGACCTTGATTTTTTACAAATCCTAGGGTGAAGCCTATGATACATAGAATCTTTCTTATTGACCCCAGATAATTTCTGCCCAGTCATGTTTGTCAAAGTCAGTCTTCTGTAGTTAGAGATCTTGTATTTGCACGAGCAAAGGATGGCATGTCTTCTGATTTTATCTTACTTTTAGGTGAGGAGATAAGGCAGCCAGGTTCTAAGACCAAGTTGTTGTGTCAGGATGCCATATGAAAACTAGTACAAATTGGTGGCAGAGCAGTATTGGGAATTTCCCAGGAGTGAGTTTGGTTCCTAGTGCTATTGCAGGGTACTATGTTGGTTCTATGTCTGAGATCTGGGCTTCAGATTTGGATGGTAGCTGTCCAAACAAATGAAGTCTAAGTTGGGTCCATATGACACATGTTCAGGGTGGGAAGCTCCCCTGTATTATAAAATGTATGGGTTCTTATCCCTAGCTTGTTTCTATGCGTAAGATTTCCCCTTTTTTATAATGCCTATACAAAAGATAATGGTGCCAAATTATATTGCTGGTGCATTTGAGGATAAGAATGACAGGCTAAACAATCTCTGTGCCTTGGTTTTGACCTGAGTTTTTATCCCAGATTTGCATGCAGAACCAAAACAGGTGAAGTTAAAGAATATATATATATACATATATATTATTGATATACATAAATATATCAAATATATAAAAATACTTATTTATATATTATTTATAAATATATAAACATTCTTTATATATATAAATAAAAATAAATTTGAAAAAAGTAATTAAAGAAAACAAGTGATGGAGGAGACTACATTTACATTTGAGAATAAAATCACTAACAGGTATTGCAGAGGTATTAAACATACAGAGGAAATATAGACATCCCCATTAAGTCTTTTGAGATATTCTTGTGTGGGGGATGAAATCTAGGGCACATTTTCATCCCATACATGGTCTTACTGAGTTTGGGAAATAATTTGCAGCAGTAAGGGATCAGGTAGTGTCCTTGAACTAGGGGTCCTTGTAGACTGAATCTGGCATATGCAATAGTGCACATTTGGGAGGAGTGAGAAGAATGGCCACATAGCATGAGTCAGCAGGAGTTTTGGTTTTGTCCTTTCACTTTGGGAGTTGTGTGGTGGGTTATTGGGGCAGGAGGTTGGTCTCAGTACCTAATCGGTTAAGAACTTCTTCCCACAGCTGTAGGGGCCAAGGCACCAAGATGGTGTCACCAGTGCACTTTCTCCTTGCCTTCCAGGGCAAGTTTGGTTCCCGTCTCTTCATGACTACTTTTGTGCCAATTATACATTTGTTAAATTTCGAGCATTTTACAATGAGTTTATGAAATGAATTACTCCTTTAATTGACCCTCTATTTGGCTCATTTATTGTTTCCACTGATTATCCTTATTTTTTAAATGTACACAACATTTTAAGTTGATTGTTCTGTTTCCATACATACAGCAACAGATAAACATGTGTAAGACTTATATTGGGATTATATTGAAATTTGAAAATGAAAAATAATTAAAAAGGGATATTGCATTCTTAAATTAATTTGATCATTCTATGTTACTATGGACTACATTCTCAGTGATCAATATTTTTGTTTTGTGTGATAAGATTATCTTCTTTCAGAGCCGGGCGGTGGCGCTGGAGGTAAGGTGCCTGCCTTACCGCGCTAGCCTTGGACGGACAGCGGTTCGATCCCCCGTGTCCCATATGGTCCCCAAGGCCAGGGGCGACTTCTGAGCGCATAGCCAGGAATAACCCCTGAGTGTCACTGGGTGTGGCCCAAAAACCAAAAAAAAAAAAAAAAAAAAGATTATCTTCTTTCAGAAAGAATTAATGAATGGCAAACAATTGATGATGTTTTTATTTTAATTCATAGTGACACTATACTCACAGGCACATGTTTATTTCCCTCTTTGAACCTTTATCTGTTTCTAGGACTTTGATCACTATAAGATACATATGATGTTATTGGGCTTACATGTCATTAAACTTTATATTATCAATTCCACGTGGCTCTCTAGAGTAAAATTTTGCACAGGCTTAAAAAAAATGCGGCATTTGGGGCCCGGGAGATAGCATGGTAAGGCGTTTGCCTTTCATGCAAAAGGTCATCGGTTCGAATCCCGGTGCCCCATATGGTCCCCCATGCCTGCCAGGAGCAATTTCTGAGCATGGAGCCAGGAGTAACCTCTGAGCACTGCCAGGTGAGACCCAAAAACCAAAAAAAAAAAAAAAAATGCGGCATTTTGAAATGTGTTTAATCTAGGCATAGTGGTAGGGTATTTGCCTTTCACATGACTGACCCAGGACAGATGCAGTTTTGATCCCTGGTACCCCATATCATTCCCCATTTCTTAGTACAGAGCCAGGAGTAACTCCTCAGTGCTGCCTGGTGTGCCCACCCACCCCCTAGAAAAAAGAATTGTATTGAACCAGCTAGTTAAAAACAACAAGTGATTCAAAATATACTATTTAACTCACCTTTTCAACAAATATTTTAAATGGAAAGCAGACTGAAATTCACTTATTAAAAATAAAACTAAAATTAGTTTTAGAATGTTTTAAAGTATTTAACATAACATGCAAATATCAAATTATAAATTCCATTTATAATAACAAAATGGTTATCTGGCGTGAGTAACATAAAATAGCCTCATTTAATACTACAAATAAATGGGTTAAATAACAGCAAGACAAAAAAAAAAATTCTCTACCACTACCCCAGAAGAACTTCATTTGGATGTACCAAATCACTACACGTTTCTGCAAAAATAATTAAAACTTTACCTCTGAAGATCAGAGTGTCCTCATATTTATGAACATAAATAACACTATATATGGTATTAAATAATATTTCACATTCACCTTTAGTTTGGTTTGTTTGTTCGTAGGGTCATATCCTGCATTTCTCAGGACTTAATCCTGACTTTGAGCTCAGAGATTGATCACATTTGGCACAGCTTGGGGATCATTTGGGTGCCAGAAATCAAGTATGGATCAGTCACACATTGAAAGCAAGTACCCTACTCACTGTACTTTCTCCAGCCCTATATTCACTCTTTTCAGAGCAACACATGGAACTTATTCAAATCGCACATAGCTATTGTCTTTTTATTATCATTTATGACTACAAGAAGATTTAGTTGAATGTAGTGCTAGGAAGGATTTTATCATTAATATTCATTTATGTCAAAATAAGCTATCATTTAAAATTTCTGAGTTTAGAATTTTTAAAGTAATATATGGATATATATATGAAACATTCCTTTGAAACACATTTTAAGATGAAAAGGATATTTTATCAGCTTAATCTTAAAGCATAACAGTGAAATTTTGACCTCATTATAACAGAATAAAATAGATTTATAATAGCACCTTAAAAACTTAGCAAAACTTGACAAAACATAAGAAAACAGTAGTTTTTATATGTTGTTTGATGAGAAAACAGGAAATTCAATCCTGAATAAAGAGAAATATTTAAGTTGACTGTTAAGTTCAAACTATTTGCTTATAGTCTTTCCAGGCTAAAACACAGAGGGTAGAAATATTGAAAAGCTCAGTTGTTCCCCTGGGTTCTGCAGTCACACAATCTAAGCTATAGTTCAGTGAGTAGGCCATTTCTCTGGAACAATATCTGATGCCCGAACCCTCTTAGAAGTATTCCCTGAGCCAGAGGTAAGCCCTGAGTGAGCACTTCGTGGCATGACCAAAATATAAAAGTAAAATAAAATAAAGTGAATAGATGAACAACTCATGCATTTAAATAAATAGTGATAAATGAATCCTCGGAATAAAACACTAAAGAGTAGCAAGGAGAAAAAAGTATTCAGAGTGCATGAAGAACTGCATGCAAAAAGGTCAGGAGCCTCAAATCCTTATTACTTAGTTTATGAAAAAGAATGCATTAGTAGTATTCCCAGTCTTTGCTCTCTATTTTTTCAAAAAATATGTTTTTAAATACCACAATTTACAAAACTGTTATTAGTGTTACATACAGTTACATACATGACCATACCAATACTACAACCGTACCCCACCAGCTTATCTTGCTCTCTCCCAATTGTCCTAATGTCTCTCTTTCTCTCCCACTCTCTTTGTGGCAAGTTTACTAGTGGAGACCTTTTACTTTCTGCTGCCTTTGTTTTTTTTTATCAGTTAAGCTTAAAGCAAGTGTCATAAGATCAAGCTTTTATAGTAACATAATCATATTCCAGGGCAAAGCTAAGCAATTAAAAAAAACATAAGATTTTGCATGCCTTGAAAAAATAGTCACATAAAGTAAAAATATTCAAGTCTCTTTAATAAAATTAAATAATCAAAAGAAACAGATAAAACACTGAATTATTGTGTTGTTGTTTTTAATTTTGAATTATACAAGGTTGTCCTTCAGCATTATCTCTTCCAGGAAGGAATTACTCTTTGGTTACCATGTGGGGTGACAGGGATTGAACCCAGGTCAGCTGTGTGCAAAGGTATTTACCTTATCTGCTATACTAACTCTTTTCCAAAGAGCATTAATTCCAATTGTAGGTATCATTGCCAAATAATATTAAGATAATTAAATTATTACTCCATTTACTACTGAATGATAGTGCCTAGAACCATTATGTCTCAAATTTAATACGAACTTTCTTGATATTTATTAAATGATTAAATGCCCAAACTACTTAGACAACAGAATGGTAGATCTTTCACCCATGGTTTGAGTTTGCCTTTGCTTTGAACAGCTTTCCTTCATAGTGTGGATCATAAAAATCAAAATTTAGTAGACCCCAGTTTGGCTACTTCTAGTTTCATTCCTCTTTATGAGTGTGTGTTGAATCAGTTCTGATGCCTTTAAAGCATCATTCTAACCTCTATTACATTAGACTACCCACATACCTTTCTATTTACTACCCTTTTCCCTTTATTTCACCAATGAATGTCTCTTCTAATACTCTCTAGTTCCCCTAAATTCCTTACCAGAGAAGGAAATGAATGAAACACAAAGCTCACGGTTAGACTTTCTATTATACTCTGTACATCCAAGTGGATGAGATATTAAAGAAAAACTCTATATCTATCATTAATGTAAGATCTATTTGTATCTTTTTCTTTTTATTTATACTCTTCTATTGAAGGCAAAGACATTTTTATCATTATATATCTAGATGTAGATCAATGGTCCCAGGATTGCTAAAATAATACCATAAAGCTTTAAAATGTATTCACTATAACTTTTCCAAACTGATTTCCACTGGTGAATATCTGACAGTATTATTCTATCCTTTACTTTTTGTCTTGGCTTTTAATGTAGACAGATATATATGAAATGGTTTTGGAAGTCAAGAAAGGCATCTGTCAGCAATGAAAAGACTTATATATGGAGTATCCTGACCAATTATGAACGATCACACTAAAAGATGACTAACAGCCACTTTCTCATTTTGAAAAGATTAGAGGTGAACACAAATAGTTTTTTAAAGAGAGGCTTATTATATAAAAATATTTGCAATTTTTAACCCATGCACGTTTTCAATTTTGTCTTCATGAAAAATTTACTCGACTTTTTAATCGGGAGTATAAGCATATATTAGCCCATTTGAATTTTAGGGAGTTAATTTGAGAAATAGTTCTATAGCATAACTAATAAGTTCACAGTTGGGTTCTGTATCATATATTAAGAATAAATAGAGCAGTCATGGCAATGGCACAGGAAGCATAGTAAAATTGAATTTGAGGAGTTGGCACACTTAGCAGGGATGTTGACTGTGCCCTATAAAAAGAGTTATGAAAAGAGAATGAGAAAGAGGAATAAAGACAAAATGTCCTGGTGAGCCCAAGTTTCAAGATGATGGCTATCTGTAAGTCAGTGCTTTTATAAATTAATCACAATTCACTGATCTTGAAAGATGTCAAATAAATAATATTATTATCACTAGAGTGAAGTGATTACACTTTGAAAGTAGAAAATGGGATAAATTTAGGAAAAATCAATCTATCTGTACTTCAAAGAAATAACCAGCAATAGTTGAAACCAAGAGCAAGAAAAAGTGGAGGTTGGCAGTAGAGACATAAAAATACAAAAATTCTATTAAATTGAAAAGAACCGTTTAGAAATATAGTGTGCAGTAAAATAGAAACTTCAGGATTACACAAATGGGCTTATTAAGATTGATGGTGCAGGAAATAAAGAAGATATAAATAATTAGGCAAAAAAGTAATCTGTATATAAAAATATTAAGAAAAATAAAGATTCCCAAGCTAAAAATGATTGTAGTGGCTGACAAAGCAGGACTAACTGAAAATAAATTAAAATCATGCAATAAAATGCATGTCAGATATATAAGGAAAGAAACTAAATTGACTGAAAATCAAAAATTAAAACTATGTATAATCCTGAATAAAAGCAATTATGACAAATAGACATTAAAATTAAAAGGAAAAGTAACATAGGGTCACTACTAAACTAAGAGGAATATCTCTTTCATAAGAAAATAGAGAAATTATCAGTATAACTAAATACATATTGTGGAAAAAAGCTTAAAGAAAATATCAAAGAATGAATTTTTGTATGGAGAATTTGAAGGGGCAGGGAGATAATACCTTTGAGAGGGCACATGCAAGGTGACTGGTGAGATTATTGGCAATTCCGGGCCCTTGAACATTGTTCAGTGTGGTTCTAGAAGACTGATTCTGTCAGTGTGATTTTAGTGGTGGGCATGAGCTGCAATGCATTGTCAAACCATTACATTCAATTGTCTGGCTTGGTTGGTAGATAATAACTGGATTTGTTCCCTGACCTATTAAACATTATTAGAGAGCTCTTCTTCTAATAAAATAATGAAAAATTATAACTAGAGAAATCAATAATTAGAAAAGAATCTGGAACTGATTTGATTGCAAATAAAACACTGCTTTCTGGTAGTCATCAAAATGAAAGACCCATAGGTAGTATGTGAAAACATAAATAATAGTTTTTACAAGTTCTGTAAAATAGAAGGTACTATGTGAAAGATCTGTAAAAGCATTAAATAAAAAGAGACTTATAGGGGATAATAGGAGTAATTTTAGTGTTTTGGCAGAAATTTCTTACAATCTAACTTCTCATCTGCAATATATATTTCAATAAAAACATTTTATAATGTTGAAATAATTTGAAGATCTTTAAATTATAATTAAAATGGCTATTTCATATTGTTTATTGATTTAATATACCTTGCTTTACAAATACACATCAGAAATGAACAGTTTTGTCAATCAGAATGTTCACCATAATGGACATGATCCTTTGTTGTTATGGTAAGATTTAAAAAAATTGAAATATTTGACAGGCTTTACAGGCAATTTGATAAGATCTTGCTGTCATATGACCATTAGGACAATTGAAATGGTTATTATTTGTATTATATTAGTAGTAGTCTGTTAGAATGTATCATAATACATACCTCAGACTAGATTGAATTAACAAATAGCCAATGGTCAAGATGTTAACGATTCTCTGCATTGGTCATATAGTGGTGAGCATAGATGCTTTTCAAGATGGTAAAAATTATGATTTTTTATGAGAACTCATTGGCTTGCAAATAATTGCCCTCTCTCTACTGTTTTCTGCAGTGATTATTTCTTATTATTATGCTGTCTGATCTCATTTCAGATAAGTGTACATTCATATTGGATTAGTACCCTCCATTAGATTTTCTTCACCTTAATTAGGTCCCAGAGTCTTTATTTCCTGGACAATGGAGAGGTAGTATAGTGATAGGAAGTTTTCTTTACATACTACCAACTGGGTTCAATCGCGATCCTCATAGGGTTCTCTGATCACTCAAAAGTGACCCAAAAGTGCATTCAAGAATAAGCTATGGCTTTGCCTGTTCAGTCCAAAAATAAAAATATAAATCAACAGCCTAGTTTCAGATATTAATATATAACCCCATTATAAGGTACTAGTAGTTAAGACATCAACGTATACATTTGAAGTAACAAACATCAAATCTGTAATATGAGTGAGTGCTTTGAAGTGCAAATTCTAGGATTGAAGAAGTAGTATACAAATTAAAATCTTTGACTTGCACACAGCTGACATTGGTTCAATCCCTGCACCAAATATGTCAGATTAGTTTCCCTGAAGCACTTAGAGCAGACATCTCTGCATAAAGACAGAAGAGCATACACTGAGAACCACCAGGTGTAGACTTAACACCACCTGCCCCAAAAATAAGCAAAAGAAAAAAAAGAGGCAAAATATAATTTATAGAAGTCTCTTTTTTCCTCACAAGTTATTAAAATTGTAGCTTTTGAAAGAAACTATGCTTATTTGTTTATTTTTTTGGGGGGTCACACCCGGCAGTGCTCAGGGGTTACTCCTGGCTCCATGCTCAGAAATTGCTCCTGGCAAGCACAGGGGACCATATGGGGCACCAGGATTCGAACCGATGACTTTTTGCATGAAAGGCAAACGCCTTACCTCCATGCTATCTCCCGGGCTCCTATTTGTTTATTTAATATTAACTCAATATTTGTAAAAATGAACTTTACTACAAAAACCTTTCATTTTTTACAAAAACCATTAGGTCAAACCGAATTTGCTGCAAATTTATTTCAATTTTTTTCTTATAAAAATAGGTTTTCATAACTTTACTAAGTTTCTTCCTCACTGGAAAGTTGCTTTCTCTTTTAGTTTTCAATAAACATTTCTATTTAAAAATGGGTTTTAAATGGGTGACTATAAAACATTCTAAATTTAAACATTAAAATTATAACTTAATTTAAGAAAGGGCGCTGTGCCTGTACTTAAATCATCTAAAATATAAATAAGTTTGTTTCTCCTACAATTTTGAATAAATTACTTAGCATAATAATATATATAATTTTATTTTAAACTATTGTAAGTCTTGAAAATAATTTTATATAATTTATTATATCAGCTGGTGCTCTTCATTCCTTTCTATGGATTCAAATTATTTTTATCATAATTTTAACAACTTTTCCTTAAGAATGTCTTATTGTGTCAGAGAGAAAACTCAAGGAACCATAACTCATCCTGTATACATGAGACCTTAAATTTGATACCAGCAATACAATATTTACTAGGTACCACTGGGCATATTCTTGAAGAACTTCAAACCTCACCTAGGTAATCTGTATGGCATTGCAAAATTGAATATGTAATATTTCTGCAATACATAGACAAGGAGATGATCACTTGTTCCCCAACTGTTTGATATCACCCTTTCTTCCTACCTGGCACAAAGAAACACCCTTAATATACAGGTGTATTAGTTGTCAGTAATTTCATTACCTATCACAAGTTGTAATACAAATGTTGGTCTTCCCTGATTTTGAACCTTGTCTCCCAGTTAAAATTAATTTACTCTTCTTTATATATTATATAGCCTTATATATATATATATATATTCCTTACAAGAAAATTAGCATTAATATGTAAGATGCAATGTCTAGAAATTATAGAAAGCTGACCTACATCATAAAATACAGTCAACATTTGAGTTTCATAAGCTGAGATTCTGAACCAAGTGATATATTCATTTTGGCATTTTAGCTAGCAAAAGGAATTTAAAAGAAATAAGAAATAATTCTCCCAAATTTCTGTAAGCTGAAAATATCAATTTTGGTGAGAATAAATGAATATACAATGCATATAGGATGTAAATAATATCCTTAAGAATTTTTCCAATGATTTTGTATGTTTGTTTATTTGTTTTTTGGGTCACACCCCGCATCGCTCAGGGGTTACTCCTGGCTCTACACTCAGAAATCACTCCTGGCATGCTCCAGGGATCATATGGGATGCCGGGATTCAAACCAAGGTCCTTCTGCATGCAAGGCAAATGCTTTATCTCCATGCTAGTTTTTCGGCCCCCTTTCCATTGTTTTTGAGTGATATTACTAGAGGTAATTACAGGCCTTATAGGCAAACAACTTACGTTGGATCCCCAATGTAATCTCTCCCAAACTCCAGCAGGATTGACCCCCAGGAACACAACAGGATACTAAGCACACACCCCTTATTTTTTCCTCCTATATTCTAAACAATTAAAAACTAAATCTTTATCAATATTTTATCAATACATAAAATCCATTTTACTTTTCATATAAACTACCTTTTTATTTCTGTAAATTAGATATTTAGTTATTTACATATGGTATATTTAACACCAGATTTCTAGTGCATTTCCTCCACTTAACAAGAAATATGAAATTCCATAGAAGCTATTATAAGATCTTTGTAATTTGATACTTAGCGAGCTATCTAATTTTATTTCAACCTGCTTTCTCACTTTAATTTATTTATATTAAATCAAGTCCTAATTCTCATTTTTCTTATCTCTTTACCACCTTAAAACAGGCTGTAACACTGAACCTTTTTCATAAACAATATTTTACCAAATTAGTAGAACATGTCTTTCTCTTTTGCAGATCTGTTTTTAAATTCTACCCTCGAAATAAATTCCTTGAATAACACCTGGAGGAAGTATATAGCTTCCTGAATATTTGCTTTGGCATAAAATCTCTATCTGAATATACTTTTAACACCATGCATTCATATTTATTTCACATCCCTCAACTGAAATTTTGTTGTTAGTAAGATACCATTTAAAATAAGTAAATAATACGTAATTAAGTAAGAGAATCAGCCAGTATGCCACACAATTTAAATAATGTCTCAAGGGTCCAAAGAGATAGTACCGGAATAAGGCATTTGTCTTGCATGTAGCAGGCCTATACTCAATCCCATACCCCAACCTGGCACTCTCGGCAATAGAACCACAAATAAGTTCTGGGTACTTTCAGGCATATCCTCCAAGCAAACAAAACTACAAATAAATGTTTTGAGACACATATATAATCACAATAAGAGTCATCCTGAGACCAGCTCAGAGCTGAAGTTTGAATTGCTCACTTATCCATCCCAACCGATTCGAAGGCAGGTATAAAGATCCTGATAAGTCAGAAACAAAGAGTCCATCAGACATTAAAGTCCCTTTCCTTACTTTCTCCACTCATAGACTCCAAATTAAAAAATAATGAAGAATTATATGCAATTATTTCTTCAAAGCAACTTTGAACACACTATCTTTGGTCTAGTGATATCGTACAAATTTTTAATATAGATCTTTGTTTTATTTATTTATTAAACTCTTATGTTGAGTGTATACATTTTTTTCACATATAAAACTGTCCTTTCAAATACTTTTTTTTGGTTTTTTTTTT
>PVKC010000970.1:0-44515 GCA_004027635.1 Crocidura indochinensis | reverse complement strand
ATGCAAGGCAAATGCTCTATAATGTTGTTATTGGTTGGCCCCTACAAAGCACTTTTTATTGTTTGTATTTTTCTCAACAATATTCTGCAGTGAAAGACTTCAAGTAGAGAGGGTTGTAAATAGCAAAATCTACCCCTCAAAATAGCCATTTTCCTGAATGGATGAGATTAGAGATGCACATTTTTAGGAAGATAGTCTATAAATTTCACCTTAGGCTGGTATCCTGGAAAGCACTCTTATTTACAAACTTAAATGAAGTAAGGATTAGGCCTTTGAGAAAAAATAAACTTCTCATTTTTACATTTTTTAAGATTTGTGCACAAGTACAGTTACTTGTCTCATAATGATCACTGGCCTTGTTTCTCAAACTCTAAATTATGTCTTTCTCCAAAATCAGATGGCTGGGACAACTTCCTATGTACTGTAGATTCAAAGGATCTTCCATATTGTTTGATGCTTATTCTATCTTGTAGTGTCTTGTGCTGACTTCACTAGCCTAGACCTTCCTTAGTACAATTTCAATGACATTACTTTCATGTTGATATTTAGCAAAATTACTGAACAATAAAACAATATGTTAACTATATATTTATCAATAATATACCTATGAAAAAATACTACTACCATAAAATTAAACAGCTGGGATTATAGGTTACTAAATATTGAGTCTATTTTCACATTATAAGTATTGTAAAGGATACTACTTAATATTGTTAAATATGAATATATTTAAACATTTATAGTATACTCTCCAGGTTGACTAGGTTAAAAAGATGTGTATGCATTTTTGAAAAAAATTCAGATGACTTGTTTTGGACTAATTGCAAATTAAATAACCATTATGAATTTTGGACCAGACTTGAAGAGAAGTATTTTTGATACATTTTAATGATGGAAATGACACTATATCTAGAAAAGTGTTTAGACCTTAAAAGAAGTCAGTAGTGGAAAGTGACAATCATATTAATAAAAGTTGGTCCCTAAATTTTCTCCTCAGATGTCTATTAAGGAATTGTAGGAACTCATGGGGAATCTTAATGTCATTGGCTTAAGGAGCAACTGGAGTGGTGAGAAATTTACACTGGTGAAAGATGCATCCTATATGACTGAAACTCAATCATGAACAATTTTGTATCTCTGAAACATAGTGAGTGTATACAGATAACTTTGTAATCACAATGTATAAATAAAGTAATATAAAAACATATTGGACTCATATATGTCATTGCTTCCTTGGTCTAGATACTAAAGGAACCTTGGGGTCCCTGAGGAAGGTAGATGCACAGATTCAGCGAAGAGATCAGAGACTTCAAAGTGGGCTCAAATTCTATTCCATTTATTGAATATTAAAGTTGAAATACTTATACTGAATTTCTTGGCAAGTATCATAATGTCAGACATAACTCTTAGTTCTCACACTATACCAAGCTTAAAGCACAGGGCAAATAGTTCAGGGCAAGCTATTTGTTTATTTTTTTACTTAGGGCAGCTTCAAGCTTCTATTCTGCTTTTGCTATCTGAAGTTTCACTTAACAATATCAGGTTTTCAAAGGCTGGTATTTTTTCATTGTTTTGGCCTTGTTCCAGTTCATGCATTCTGAGATGGGGCCTGAATATTAACCCTTAATATGACTGCACGTAGGCTGAGAGCAAAGCTAGGTTTGAGGGAGGTTAATAATTTTGTAAGATTAATAAAGAATTGCTTTAGCATACACAACTGCTTGTGACAATGTGGGTTTACAGAAATCTGAATGGTTTTTGAGGGGCTCAAAAAAAGGTCTTAGGATGCTAGTGAAGTTAAGTCTCAAATAATATTCATGCCACATTCCTTATCAGTGGACTGGTAGTCAAGATCTCTTGCTGCCTAATGCCTTCCCCTGTGGCTACAAGCAGCTTTTTGAGCCCAGTGACTTTCCCTTGTGGGTACAGGAAAATAAGGCCTTTTAAAACCGGTACCCTCCTTGTGGATTCAGGCAGTTAAGTCCTCTTGGGCTTGGTGCCCTCCTTTGGTCTCAGGGTCAGTGTTCCTTACACAGGAGTGTGACATACATGTAAATATATATGTGGACTTAGCAGTTTTACTTATAATCAAAAGTTGAATCAATGAGGTTACCAGATCCTGCATTCTGGAGTCTCAACCCTGTGTCTCAAACATTCAGATATAGTTTTAAAATAGTATGCTTTTAATGTGTTAAGTTGCTAAAAACCCAAATTCATCATGTTATTTAATGCTTACCTCTGGATCAGTATTATATATATTTTTTTTTCTCCATATGAAAGGGTTTCTTTTCTCTTTCATTCCCTTCCCTGTCTTTTTATTTTCTGCCCTGCCCTGCCCTCCTTTCTCCCATCCCCCCTTCCTTTCCATCATAGCCCTATACTTTCATTTTCCATTTCTATTTTTTTTTTTTTGGTTTTTGGGCCACACCCAGCACCCGGTGACGCTCAGGGGTTACTCCTGACTGTACGCTTAGAAGTCGCTCCTGGCTTGGGGGACCATATGGGAAACTGGGGGATCGAACCGTGGTCCGTCCTAGGCTAGCGCAGGCAAGGCAGGCAAGGCAGGCAAGGCAAGCACCTTACCTCCAGTGCCACCGCCCGGCCCCTCCATTTCTATTTTTTCTTCACCTTCATTTTCCTTTTCTCTCTTTATCTAACTTTCTTATTGTACCTTTATTTATTTTAACACATAATGCAAGCTCTGGGGTCAAGGAGATGGATATGCCAAAGTGAAACTTGGATAAACTCGATATTTTTCTTAAAACATCAAATTAACAATATTTTGGGTTTTTTTAGTTCCATACATTTAATCTCCATTTTTGTCACAATATTCATTCACTATAACATTCTATTCTAAAATGACAGATAATCAAAGACTGAAAGTACTTCTGAGTATAAGTTTTTAAGTAAATTATGGCTGAGAATGTAGCTCAGTGGTATAGCACTCACTTTAACTTGCATATGTAAGATCTATAATTTTAATCATAAATTTTACTTTTATATTTTGTTGTTTTGTTTTTGGATCAAAATCAATGGTACTCAGAACTTACTCCTGTTATTTGTTCTCAAGGATAACTCGTCATAGGGATAATATATATACTATGAAAATGATTCAAAAGCAATATAGTTAATCAGTTGTAGAGGGTCTGCTAGAAGAAAATTTAAATAGAAATTTTTTATTCTCTCATAGGATTTTTTCAATAAATATGTAGTAGTTGTCCACAAGAATTGCTTAATATATGCAGACATTGGGGACATAAAGATAACACACAAGGAGCATGCATTGCACCTGGCTAATCTGGGTTTAGATCCCAAGCCTTAGCAGCAATGATTTATGAGCACATATTCAGGATTGACTTCTGAGTAACACTAGTTTGGCTCTCTCCTACATCCCCATAAAGTGGATTATACTTTATACTTTATACATTATACTTTATATTGTATACTACATTTATACATTATACTTTATAAATTGTATACATTATAAATTATACTTTATAACTTGATAAGAATATATATTTCCAACTATATGGCAATAAAATGTATCTTAAAATAAATTACTTTAGTTTTACTATTATTTATTACTATTATTATTCTGAGGTGTCTATTACAAAAAGAAAAAATATGTAAATTATCATTATGAAAGATGCATTTGAGGTAACTTATAGAAAGAGGAAAAGGATGCATATTATTTTTCTAGAAGTTACAATTTATTAGTAAAATATATACTTAATGTTTGTTCTCGATTAGACACAGACATTATTTTCTGACTATATAAAAGATAATTAATTTATTATTAATAGAATTTTTATGCAGACATATATCCAGACACCAGTTTGTCCTCTTTAACTGTACCACTGGGCTCCACATGAATTATTTATAAGTTGGTTAGATTTCTCATAATCATAAGATTGCCTATTTACAAAGTAAGCTATGGCATATATATAGATACATAAACACATTTTATACGAATTAATTTGCTTTCATGATAATCAATTTCTCATTTAGTAAAATAATAAAGAGAAAATACTACCTTATTAATTAGGAAAAGGTTTCTCAGATGACAAATAGATTTTAATCTTTTAACTGGGAGTTGCTTTGAATTATGATTGGTTCTGGAGTACATCAATGATAAAACATTGTAGAAGAGCTAAAATAAAACTTTTGAAAAATATATAATTAAGAGCTCAAAATATCTTATTTTATAAATATATAAATGTTAATATTAACCAATTATGGGAGCCGGAGTGATAGGACAGTGGCAGGCATTTGCCTTGTATACAGTCAACTCTTGATGAACTTGGGTTCAATTCCTGGCATCCCATATGGTCCCCTGAGCCTGCCAGGGCATAGAGCCAGGTGTAACCCCTAAGTGCTGTATGGTGTGGCCCAAAAGCAAAAAAAAAAAAAAAACCAAAAAAATTAACCAATTAGCAACACAAATTTGATCATGACTATTATTTTCACAACCTTACAGAATATAGGAGAAAAGGAAATGCAACTTTGAAGTAGTCTCAATTTAATAGTATAAAATTTGGTCAAATATTAATAAATTACTTTAAAATATATTGTTTGAATGATTTAAACTTAAGACATCTTATATAAAGTGAGTCATACTTGTACAAATATAAGCATCAAATCTAATTCTCTGCTCAGTTTTCTCATAGTATCATATATTGTCTATGATGTAATTTGGCACAATACAGTCCTGATACTAATGCACAGCAATGATTTAATATTTGTTTCTGCCTGTTCCAAATATGTGATATAACTTTATTACAGAAAAATTATTGATAAATGTTCAATTAAATCAATAGAATTAGCTTGTCCCCTCCCCATTTATATGCAATTTAATATTTCAGTAAAAACAAATTTGTATTTTCACTAATTACTTAGAAGTTTGTTATATTTAAAAAATTCCAATCATATTTTCCAGTTGTAATTTTTCAAGATATTTTAGTGAACCTCATTAAAAAAAAAATTGTGGGGGGGGAGAGTTTGGGCCACACCCGGTGATGCTCAGTGGTTACTTCTGGCTATACGCTCATAAATTGCTCCTGTCTTGGGGGACCTAATGGGATACCAGGGACCTAAACAAGGTTTCTCATGGGTCAGCTGCATGCAAGGCAAAAGCCCTCCCTCTGTGCTATAGCTCCAGCCCTCATTTGAAAATGTTTAATGAAGAAAGAGAAGCATTTAAAATCATTAAATAGATTTACAAAATTGTATAGAATCAAATAAAAATTAAAGAAAACACATTAAACTGATACATTATCAGTATAATTTTTTTGTTATTTTTCAGTCACATATGATGGAGCTCAGAACTTACTACTGGCTCTACACTCATGGTTAATTTCTCATGGGCTCAAGGGACTTTATGGGATGGCTAGAATTGAACCAGTGTTGGTTGCATGCAAAGCAAATATCCTACCAACTATACTTTCACTCCTGTCCTGGAGTATAATTTTCTATGCCTATTATTTTATATCACCTGTATATGCTCTTGGAATTATAAAAAAATGAATACATTTGTCAATTACATATAATAATATGCTAAAAGCAATCACAGCACTCTTTATATATAAATATTAACAAAAAATCCTATAAGGCTTTCATTTGACAGGAAGTTAAATATCCTATTATAGTACTGAAGAAAATATAACTTTAACATCAGGTGTACAAATTTATAAGATCTTAAATAATGTATGGTTCCCGCGATATCTAGTGTTCATAAATGATGGCATGTTATTCACCAATAAAATATTTAAATCATCTAGAGAGAAATTGACAACTCAAATATATATGGATTCATATATAATTTGTTTATAGATTACTCAGAAACAAAACATTCCTCCTAGAATATGTGAGACTACAAATTTGATCCCAATTCAATCTATG
The DNA here is from genome assembly GCA_004027635.1 of Crocidura indochinensis. Classification (NCBI taxonomy): domain Eukaryota; kingdom Metazoa; phylum Chordata; class Mammalia; order Eulipotyphla; family Soricidae; genus Crocidura; species Crocidura indochinensis. The sequence continues at coordinate 38,617 of PVKC010000970.1, read as the reverse complement.
TGCACCATATCTGGTCCCTAAAACAATATACCCAGCACTACCAAAGAGTTTGTGATCATTGGCATTCTGCAGCCAAGTAGGTCAAGCACCAATCCTAAAGTTTGTGACCCTCTTAGTAAGCACTTGAGGAATTCTCCCAGCCTCCAAAAAGTGCTATAAACAGAAAATGCATGAGCACCACAATTGAAAAGTGCTATAGCAAGAAAGTGTCTTTGTGAAATTGCAATTAGTGTGTATGACCACAGGGAAGCCACAAATGAGTGAACCACAGCCAAACTTGTTTGCTGTCCTTAGTTGTCACAAAGCAACAACAAAAAAGGGGAAAATAGCATTAATATAAAGTAGATATATACTCCATCATTATATAATACAGGATCTTTAATCAATCAGTAATACTAGATAAATTATTCAAGTTTATAATTAAAGATTTCTCATCAAAAATATAAATGTACAAAAGAAATATTATGGAATATGTCATCGATATGCATTAATATAGACTAAAATATTACTTTAAATAAGTTTCTTTTGCATTGCTTATTCCTAAATTGAATTCTTGTTCATATTTTTATAAGTGTACAGACTTTAGCCGTCTAAAATATATGTTATGTTTTCACTGTTAAGATTTATTAAAAATGACCTAGAGAGTGCAACTGGGTAGGTGCTTGCCTTGTTGCAGTTCAATTTGCAGCCTCCCATACAGTTCCCCCAAAATTGCCAGAATAATTCCTGAGTGAAGATTCGGGAGTAAGACTTGAACACTGCTGGACATGGCCCCAAAGCTTAAACAACTATTTAAAATATTTACTTTTTTTAATATTAATCAGTTCATGATTTAGAAATGGTATTTTTTGTTTGATTTTTTGGAGGGCCACACCCGGTGATGCCCAGAGTTACTCTTGGTTACGCTCTTAGAAATAGTTCCAGGGTTGGGGGATTATATGGGATATTGGGGGATCAAACCATGGTCTGTCCTAGGCTAGCACCGGCAAGGCAGATGCCTTAACACTCTGCGCCACTGCTCCGGTCACTAGAAATGGTATTTTAAAATAATTTAGCTGTAATTAGTTTTGCTCTTAAATTATCTAAATAATATATAAAAACATCCCACCACTCTGTTGTCAAAATGAGTGACTGTGATGTTTTATTGTCAAGAAAAGATTTCAATTGTTTACACATTAGCATTTTCATTATGCATATACATGACATTTTGCATATTTGTCAGATTTTTGTTTACTGCAAAATAAACAATTAAGTTATATTTTATTTAAATGTTATTATTCATCTACTTTTAAAACTAAAGGTGCCATGTTGTATATATTCTAGTCATAACAAGGTAAAACATCTACATATTTTATTTCACTCAAGTCTTAGTAAGGAGGTCACTGGGTTTTATAACATGGCATTCCCAAGAAGTAAAAGGGCAATGCTTTTGATGTCAGGATTATATTTAATCAATAAACCTGTCAACCTCTTTCACTGTCACACTTTTATTTACGTAGTTTTTTCCCATCACTGTCATCACCAAATTCAAAATTTTTTATGGTTTCCAAGCAGGTATTGGACAGTAAAATAACTATGTTTTTATTCGGATTTTTTCACTTTGTTTTGTTTTGTTCTGTATTTTTCTGTTTTGTTTCTTCTTTTCTTATACTTTTGTATTACTGCACTATTGTTTTTATTTGATTGTTTATTGGTTTAGTTTGTTTTGCTTTGTTTTGTTACCTTCTCTTTATTCCCTTTCTCCTTCTAAAGAGAAATTTATAACACCTAGATGGACCCCTCCTAGTTCCTTTTATTTTTTACCCTTTTGCTTTTATTTTTGTTTATGTTTTTTTTTCTTCTTTATCTTTTACAGAATCACATTACTGGTAACTAAACATAGGTTCAGTTTTCGACTTCTGACTTCTAAGTCATTTCCATTTGTTTATTTTTCTCATACTGCACAAAATATGAGGTTTTAATTAGTGTGTATTCATATAGTATTTTGTTTGCAAATAATAATTAATTGTTTTCTATATTTTCTCTCAAAACAAACTTCAGTTGACCCCATTTTATAATACTATTGTTTTGCTGATTTTAAATTATTTTCTATTATGTTTTTACAAATTTATCTGCATTATACTATATGTAATTACTGCTAGATTATTATGAAATATTTCAGAATTTTGTTCCTATTTTTAAATTGCAGTTTTATATTTTCTTTTTAGCACTGCTTTCAGTTATACTTACTGTTTCCTTTTTCCTCTGATTGTCATTGAGATTAATACTAGTGTGAAGGTGTTTATTTAATTTCTGCATGACAAACTCTCCAGATTGAAATATTTTTATCCTCATGCTGCTTTAGTTGGTTCCAAACAGAGAACATGTAAGTAAATGTAATTAAGTACACTGCATTGGACTGTTTCTAAAAATTTATTGCTCTATATTTTTAAAATTCATATTTAAAGTACATCTGCAAAACATCTTTTTAGCATGACATTCATCAATACCAATAATTAGAACATAAACCTCTCTAGGACCATTCCCACTAACTGTATTTTGTATAACTAGCACTCATAGCTATTACATCACAATATAACGCATATCTAGTCTACATGTCCAGTCATAAATGAATAAAAGATGTCTCAAACAGAATTTTACAGCAAAGTTACATTAATAGTTATCTTTATCATTATCTCTTTATCTATATTGTCTTGCAGAAACTATTTTTCCACCAGAGACTATTATCAATGAATCAGATAGATATAGAGAAAATTCTACATTAAATTGGGGAAAAACTATCATTAATGATTAATTTTAATATGTGCCACTACTCAGAAGATTGTACAAGAACATTCAGAGTTAAAGAATATCCTATCAAAAATACCACAATATCATAGTTCAAAACTTTGTGCTACAGCCACCTATTTTATTAGAAATAGACAAATATCATTCCAGAAGGGGATAAAGATAGTGTTACATCAACATTAAATAATTATTATATAATAATTCATTTGAAAGCAAATTTATATAAAGAGGAGATTTTCTAAGTAACTAAACTTTGGGAATGCAAGACTTCATTATTAATACGAATTTCTCAAATCTCTATCAGTGTTTCACAACTATTATTCCCCAATTGCCTTACTATTTGGTAAAGACATATGTCCAAAAGGAAGTTGTGAACCAAATGCTACAAAATGATGAAGAGGATGATAAAGAGATTATAGATGCCAGATTTAATTGAGAAGTTAAAACAAGGTAAGAAAGCAAAAAAGTAGGTATTAAAAATTATTATATACCATAGAAAACATTTGATTTCCAGTTAGCGAAGAACATGTAAACTGGTACAAAAGAAAACAAATAATAAAATACATTTTAAAATAAAATGCAAATTTGAAACCTTATATTTTACTTTATATTTACATTTAACCTTTTATTTTATGAAAATGCACTAAATTTCATAAATTACTATAACATTTATTTATAAATAACTTTAAATTATAAATTATTTTATGCATTATCTTATTCTACAAATAAATTGAGATGGTTGACCAGTTAATATTTACATATTCTATCAGTTTCTATAAATTATAGCTTGAACAAACAATTCTACCATAGTAAAAAAAATATTTTTCTGTTTTTGGGAGAAAAATTTTCCAGCAATGCTCAGGGGAATTACTCTGACTTTGCTCTCATGCATTATTCCTAAGAGTGTTTGGATGTCATATGGGATACCAGAGATCAAAACCAGGTCTACGCATGCAAGTTATGTGTCCTACTTGATATATTAACTCTGATTAAAGAAACTATTATATAATTAAATATTATTAGTAAAATTTATTAAAAAATATATAAGTATTTTATGGTCATTAGATTTAGGATAGAATTGATACATACAGATTGACTTACAGAAAGGTAAACAGCTGAAGTATACTTGTAGATTGAGATTTGAAAGTTGAAATGAGTGAATCTTTGTGTATTATTAGCAGTTTGATGGAATTTACAATCAAGATAATAAAATTAATTATCCAAAGAAAAGGTTTATAAAAAGTTCAATATATTAGTTTACAATTTCTTTTGGGATCCCATGTATACGGTTTCCATATTAAAGTTGAAGTTCGTTCTAGGGATCAGTGTAAGGATGATTAATTAGACAATAACAATGTCGTACAAGGTACAAAGAGAAAAATTATTGAAAGATGGATTTTTAAACAGCATTAGAATTTCTCAGCATAACAAACACTAGAGAATACATTTAGAAAAAACAGCTTTAGTGGAATAGAAGAAATTGAAGCTGTATTAATATATTTGACAGTGGGAGATGAAAAGTAAAGCTATCAAATGACAATAATGTTTTAATACATGACTGAAAAAGAAATAAAGAAAAAAAGGAATAATAATGTTGAAAGACTATAAAAATACATTGTGGCAAGAAATACATATGAATCACATCAATAAAATAATTATGTAATGGATTGATCTTAATGGGGTATAAATAAAAAATGATTTTATATTGATTCAACTCCTGTATTATTAAGCTTTGCCAATTTCCTTCCCTTTGATGTTCCCTGAATCCCAAATTTTCAGTATTCTTTACATGTGATTAATCTTATTTTTGTGATGGATCTTTATATTTAAATTAGACAATTCAGTAAAATCCTGAGTCAGAGTTTAATCATACAGAAAATAAATAATTTTATTCTAGTATCATGATAGAACCATGCTTAGCATTTGTCCCAGAATAAAGGATGGCAATTTCATTATCTGTTTCTTGTATTCTTTGAGTTCTTTACTTACCCTGAAAGTTATGCTTACTTTGTAGCTAAAATATTGCCACGAACCAGCTCTGGGGATGCAAGTCTGAAGTATGAACACCATGAGGATTAGTAAAACAAGAAACCACAAAGAGACATGAGGGCAGTTAGAAAATAACTACACTAACAACTATCATTACAATGATAGCGAGTGAGAGATATATAGAATGCCTGCTTCAAATACAGGCAGGGGGTGGGGGAGGAGTAATTTGGGGGGCATTGGTAGTGGGAAGGTTACCCTGGGGAAGGGGGGATGCTCTTTTTATAACTGAAACCCAACTATAATTATGTATGTAACCATGGTGCTTAAAGATATTATTTAAAAAAAAAGTAAGAAATGTGTGAGAAAACAAGTTGTTTTCTACAGCCTTGTGTATTGAGATCTCTGATTTTATATTACATTCCATTATTTTTCTTTAAAATAAACAATAGAAAGAACAAGGACAAAGGGTAAATATTAACATACATTTGTCTATTTTTGCTAATCTAATCAGGTTAAACATTTATTTATCAAGGAGGGCTAGTGAAAGATGGTATAGAAGTCTCTGAAGAGGATTTTACTCAAAGAAATCTACTCTAGGAAAGGTAGAAGAAATAAAAGTTATTACAGGACACCAAAAGTGTTTTCTCTCTCTTATGCCTACTTGTCAACAAGGAAAGTTCCATGGACCATATATCCAGCAACTCTTCCCAATTTTTCTTATTTTTTAAGTATGTGTATGTATATTCAAAAAATGAGTAGTGTAGTGATGGGAGGAGAAAAAGCATTTGCTTATAGAATAGCAGCAGAAGTTATCATGCATTAAAAGAGACTTTTAATATGAGAGGAAACAGTTCAGATAAAACACCTTTTCAGTACTCATCTATAAACTTTAGGTTTCTATAGATAATCTGAAACATCTTTCTTCTTAATATTTTGGAAAACTAAACTTTCTCCTTTTTCAAACTTCATGCAATAATGTTTGACATGCCAGTTCTTGAGGTTGTAGCCATAAATGATAAGTCTTTTAAAAAATATACTGCCAATATCAGTTGTCTGTGTTAAGTATAGTTATTATATTAATAGGTTTAGACGCAATTTATGGGCCGGAGTGGTAACATAGCGATAGGGTTTTTTTTTTGTTTTGTTTTGTTTTTTTAGGTTTTGGGACACACCTGGCAGCGCTCAGGGGTTACTCCTGGCTTCATGCTCAGAAATTGCTCTTGGCAGACACGGGGGACCATATGGGGCACCGGGATTCGAACCGATGACCTTTTGCATGAAAGGCAAACGCCTTACCTCCATGCTATCTCCCAGGCGGGCAACAGGGTTTTTATCTTGCACGTGGCTGACCCAGGATGGATGCAGGGTCTATCCTTGGCATCTCATGTGGTTCTGAGCCAGGAGGGATTTCTAAGCACAGAGCACCACCAGGTGTGACCAAAAAAGAAATAAAAGAAAATAATTGAATTTTATTTCTCTGAAAACAAATGTCATTAAACATATTCCTATGTACCTATTGGCCAACTTTGTGCTTTCTTTTGGAAAAGTTTATATTGATCTGCTGAAATTTTTAGCTGGCTTATTTTTTTTAAGAGAGTGAGTTGAAAACAAAAGTTTTATATCTTATAAATACATCCTTTGAATTTGGATGATTATAAATAAATTGTACTATTTAACACTCTACATTTAATTTTGATAATGGTTTTTATTTCATGCAGAAATGTTTTTGATTAATGTTGTACCAACAATTTAGTTTTGTTCTTATCCCTTTTTGATTTATATGGAATTCACATGGATGTGGCTAAGGGACAGATTAAAGAATTTTCCATGTTTTCTTCTATATAATTTATGGTTTCAGACTTTATAAACAGTACTTTAATCCAAAGTGAGGTGTCACTGAGAAATTGGAGATCATGAAAAGACAATGCAATTAGTAGTGTTAAATTGCACCATGTTTTACCCAAAACAAAGATCATCTCTTTTGTGTGTGTGTGTGTGTGTGTGTGTGTTTGTCTACAACTTGGGTTCTCCCAAAACAAGATCATAAGTGGTTCCATTGTATCTATTTATTTACAACTTGGTTTTAGCCCAAAACAGAGATTGTCTTACATGTAAACTTGGGCAGGATTGGCTCAGATAGCCTGAGCTCTCTGTCCTTACTATACCCTTCCTGCCCCACCTGGGGATCATCTCTGTACTCATAAAAACCATAGTTCTGGCAGGTAACTGCATATAAAGTAGAATATTGCCAGACTATACTTGTTTCACCTTCATCCTGATTTGGATTATTTCATGCGAGACCCTGATTCAGATTTGTTCACGTGGGGTTGGAGATATACCACATGGGAGGATTTTGCAAAAGAATTTGAACAAAAGAAACAATACATATACAATTCCATCCAAAGTCCACATAGGTCCTACTACTGTTATAGGAAGTGGTTTAAAATGGCCTCAAGAGTTAATAAAACAAAATATAAATATTGTTATTCACTTCCTGGATATATTTTCAAAGAATGTGAAAAACTTTAATTGAAACATATATAGATATATTACATATATTGTCATCTACATTCTGATATTTTTAGTATTCAATACAGGAAACACCTTACACCCTTATTGATGGATAAATTATAAAAATGTCTCATATAAAGACAATGAACTACATGTTGGATTCTAAAAAAATAGATAAATGTGATTTACAACAAATATATGGACCTGAGGGTATTAGGTCAAGTGAAATACACAGGAAAACAATAAATACCATATGATTTTATACATCTAAAAAAGAGAAACAAAGGAAAAATTAGCATCAAAATTAAAGAAATAGGAAAAAGTTCAACTTCTAAGATTAACTGATGCGAGAAGAATATGAAATGGGTGAAAAAGACAAAGGCATAAATTGTATGATGTTGAATAAATGTAGGCTTTTGATTATGCTAATCATAATTCAGTATGTGTGCATATAAGTATCTAAAGTTTTATACATGAATATCTTTCATATATGTAAAATATATTTTATTTAATATTTTTTAATGACAGACAGTATTTTTTCACTAATTCCTGAAACACTCATCATAGAAGAACAAGTAGTGTCAGAATGGATAGAAGCAGTGTGAGAAATTTTATAAGGGAAAGCTTATATACTACTCTTCCCTTTGCATGTCCTGGAGCCTAAAATCAAGTTTATCTGGATTTGGAGATTTAAATTCAGATGTGAGATTAATGGCTTAAATCAAATGAGACTGAAAATTATAATGCTTGAAAATACACAAATCATATCAAATGAAACTTATATGATTACAGACTGAAGAACTAAATGCAGGATCATATTATCCAATCAACTAAAATCAGTGATTTCACTAAATGTCAAGCTTACTACATAATTTAAAAGATGTCAAATAACAAGCTCAGTGATGCAAGAAGAGAACTAGGGAACTGAAATAGTTCCCCAGGCCCCCACTTTACAACTGATACATGCATTTCTGGCACAGCAAAGATGATATCCCTAATGAGGTTTTTAGGGGATTCACACTGTGTGGAAAATGACCAATTCCCAATTCCAGTACATCTCAATTTGTTATTAGAGATTTTCATAATGACCATAAGATTCTCCGAGGTGTTCTATCTCACAGAACCAACTATAACATCTTTTGAGACAAAAGGAGTCTTATATGGGCCACTTGAACTTAATTGCTTGTCTAGAAGATTCTCTCATCTTTCTATGCCATAAAATGTGATGAAATATTTAACAAATCACATGTGATTGTAGCATGCATGTGATTAACAAGAGAGTAAAAGCTAGTGTTAAACAAAATGCAATTTAAACTTAGATGCCACTTGATACACTGAAAGATAACCAATAAAGTTAAAGAAGCTGTATAAAATTAAAATATTGGTTAGGATGTGTGGTAATAGAAAGGATAATACAGCAGTTAGGAGGTTTGCTTGCACACTGCTGGTTCTGCCTCCATTCCCAGCACCACATAAGTTCTAAGAACTACTAGAAGTAATCCCTTAGTGCATAAAACAATAGTATGTCCTCAGTACAGCTTGGAATGTTCAAACTGAATCACTCCAGAAAGCATTCCAGATTAATTGTGGAATAAATTTTAATTAATATTGAGATAGTTTAGAATAGTTAGTAGAGGGGCCCGCATGGTGGCGCTAGAGGTAAGGTGTCTGCCTTGCCAGCGTTAGCCTAGGACGGACCACGGTTCTATCCCCTGGCGTCCCATTTGGTCCCCCAAGCCAGGAATAACTTCTGAGTGTATAGCCAGGAGTAACCCATGAGCATCACCGGGTGTGACCCAACCCCCCCCCAAATGGATAGTTAGTAGAATTCATATATATGTATGCCTCTCAACAACAGGGTTAGTGTGAATATCTAGCATTCTAAGAGCAGCCTGCCAGGGGTGATTTCTGAGCGAATAACTCACGTGTGGCCCCAAAACAAAACAAACAAAAAAGAAAAAAGCTCAGAATGTCACTCTTCAATATTAGTGTTGGCAAAAATTTAAAAAAAGAGATGCCTGTCAGAAACAATAAGTGCATAAAGTTATTTCTTTTTAAATAGAGAATATCCTTTTATCCTTTTACAAAAATTTTAGAAATTTTACAAAATTTTTAGAAAATTTTGTAGAAGGAAAAACTTTTAAGAAGGAAACTGCACTCTCCAAACAAGTGGAAGCAGAGATAAACAGATGGGAATATATTAAGATGAGAAGTTTCTGCACATCAAAGGAAACTGCCCAGGATACAATAGCCACCCACTTAGTGGGAAAAACTATTCACCCAATACCCATCAGATAAGGGGCTAATATACAAAATATACAAGGCACTGACAGAACTTTACAAGAAAGAGACATCTAATCCCATCAAAAATTTGTAGAAGAAATTAACAGACACTTTAATAAATAAGAAATGCAAATAGACAAAAGGTGTATGAAAAAGTGCTCCACATAACTTGTCATCAGGTAGGTGCAAATCAAAACAACTATGAGGTACCATCATACGCCACAGAGATTGGTGCACATCATAAAGAATGAGAACAAGCAGTGTTGGTGGGGATGTGGAGAGAAAGGAACTCTTATCCACTGCTGATGAAAATGCCATCTAGTCCAACCTTCATGGAAAGCAACATGGAGATTCCTCCAAAACCTGGAAATTGAGCTTCCATATGATCCAGCTGTACCACTTCTGGGGATATAACCTAGGAACACAAAAATACAATACAAAAATCCCTTCCTCACATCTATATTCGTCGCAGCTCTATTTACAATAGTCAGACTCTAGAAACAACCAAGATGCCCTTCAACAGAGAAATGGCTAAAGAAACTGCGGTACATATACACAATGGAATATTATGCAGCTGTCCAGAGAGATGAAGGCATGAAATTTTCCTATATGTGGTTGTACATGGAATCTAAATGCTGAATGAAATAAGTCAGAGGGGGGAGAGAGAGAGAGAGAGAGAGAGAGAGAGAGAGAGAGAGACGCAGAGTAGTCTCATGTATCTATGGGTTTTAAGAAAAATAAAAGACATTCTTGCAATAATTTTCAGAGACAAACGAGAGGAAAGCTGGAAGGTCCAGGTCACGACATGAAGCTCACCACAAAGAGTGGTGAGTGCGGTTAGAGAACAAACTACATTGAGAACTATCATAAAAATGTGAATGAATAAAAAGAGTAGAAAGCCTGTCTAGAGTACAGGAGGCAGTGGGGTGGGGAGGAGGGAGGTTTGGGACATAGGTAGTGGGAATGTTCCACTGGTGAAGGGGAGGTGTTCTTTACATGACTGAAACCCAAGGTGAAGGGGAGGTGTTCTTTACATGACTGAAACCCAAATACAATCATATTTGTAATCAAGGTGTTTAAATAAAGATATTATAAAAATATAGAAAAGAATAAAAATTAAAAAAAGAAGGAACAAAATTAACAAATAAGATTAAATTTCAAAATCTATAAAAATATCTTCCTGGGGCTGGAGAGATATCATGGAGGTAAGGCATTTGCCTTTCATACAGAAGGTCATCGATTCAAATTCCAGCGTCCCATATGGTCCCCAGTGCTTGCCAGGAGCAATTTCTGAGCATAGGGTCAGGAATAACCCCTGAGCACTGCTGGGTGTGACCCAAGAACCAAAAAAAAAATATCCTCCTTATGTTGGTCAAATTTTAAATGTCAACCTAAGAATAAGTCATTTTATATGATAATATAATTTAATATAATATAATTTATATGATGGGATTAGATTTTTTTTTCTTGTTAAGTTCTGTCAGTACCTTGTATATTTTGGAAATTAGCCCCTTATCTGATGGTTATTGGGTGACTAGTTTCTCCCACTCAGTGGGTAGCTCTTGTATCCTGGGCACTATATCCTTTGAGGTGCAGAAGCTTCTCAGCTTAATATATTCCCATCTGTTTCTCTGCTTCCACCTGTTTGGAGAGTGCATTTTCATCCTTAAAGATGACTTTAGTCTCAATGTCATGGAGTGTTTTACTTGCATATTGTCCTATATACCTTATGGTATCAGGTTTGATATCAAGGTCTTTAATCCATTGGGATTTTACTTTCATACATGATGTTAGCTGGGGGTCTGAGTTTGCTTTTTTGCAATGGCTAATCAGCTGTGCCACACCACTTGTTGAAAAGGCTTTCCCTACTCCATTTAGGATTTCCTGCTCCTTTATCAAATATTAGGTAATTGTCTCTCTGGGGAACATTTTCTGAGTACTCAAGCCTATGAGACTGATCTGAGGGTCTGTCTTTATTCCAATACCAAGCTGTTTTATAACTATTGCTTTGTAATACTGTTAAAAGTTGGGGAAAGTAATGCCTGCCATATTTATTTTCCCAACGAGTGCTCTAGTTATTAGAGGGTTTTTATTGTTCCAAATGAATTTCAAAAGTGGTCGATCCACTGCTTTGAAGGATGCCATGGATATCTTTAGAGGGATCACACTAAATCTGTATAATGCTTTCAGGAATATTGCCATTCTTTTGATAAATTCACTTCTCTACACAATTACCTTTAGCCATTTGCTAATCCTTTATTATGTTTCTCTGCATCTCAAGTATGAGAGAGATCATTTTGTATTTCTACCTCTTTCTGACTAATGTCAGTGACTAATATCACTCAATATATTATTTAGTATCATGGGAATATTAATAAGTTAAAGCCTTTATGTAAACAGGAGATTTTTCAAAGAAAGGTCTCCTATTTACCCAGTCCTAGTAATTACACTACATGATGACTATCCAAGCAATAATAAAAATGTATTAGTATATATATACACATATATTAATACTATTTCCAATAGCAATGATATGTAAACAACCTATGTGCAAACTGGCAGGTAAAAGGATAAAGAACATGTAGTATATATACACAGTAGAATATAATACAATATAAGAAAATATTAATTACTTATTTTAATACATTATGGATTGGGTTTGGAGTAGATACTGTTTAAAAAGTAAGTCAGAAGATAAGCAAAAATATCAAATATTTTTAAAACCAATAAGGAAATAAAATTAAATCAAAGTAATTTAATTAATTTAATTAATAAATAACTAAAATAAAATTAAATCAAAGTCATTTATTTATCACATGAAATGGGGTTTAGTGAAAAGGAAACAATCTTTTGTTTTAATCAAATATTGAAAGCCATCAGAGAGGGAGAGTATTGTGGGTCTTTGAATGTGCTGAATATATTCTCCCCGGTGGACTGTAGAAAATGCATCCCAGTCATTCAAAGAGATTTTGTAATGTGAGAATCTATATTTTGAAGAGGTACAAAACTACACTTGTAAAACATATACAAATATTCAAATTAATGCTACTGCAACTTTTCTAGGTTAAAATAAAATTGTTAGCTTGTGTCAGATATGTCCTATTTTTGATATAGTTTAGATTTTAAGGCTATTTTAGATATACCTTGAAATTCATAGAATAACTAATTTTCTTCTGAAAATAGGTTTCAAGTCATTTGCTGATCTACTTTATTCAATGATTTATTCCAAACTAACCAAGAGAATAAGAAGGGGTCAGAGAAAAAGCACAGCCATACGACATTTGCCTTGCAAGCAACCGACCTAGGACTAAAGGTGGTTCGAATCCCTGCATCCCATATGGTCCCCAGTTTTGCCAGGAGCGATTTCTTAGTAGAAAACCAGGAGTAACCCTTGAGTGGCCCTGGATACACCTCCCACATCCCACCTCACCTCCCCAAAAAGTAAAATAAGTTTATTTGAAGCATTTTCATTTTAGAATCTGTTTTCCAACTATACAATAGCAGCTCATTGATAGTTGGTCCAGCTGGATGGGCATCATATGGATCATGAGAAAAATAAATCTTACAATTTCTCCTATAATTCCATTGAGTTTACAAATGCTACTTTATAATGACATTTAATATACATATACTTTATAGAGTCTGTATAGAACTTGGAAAGATTCCAATTACCATGACAATATATAACCTTTATCTATGTATTCTATCCCTATCTTGTCAAAATATCTTCTAATTAAATGCTTTTGTCTTCCCTGTATAATTTCATGACATTGACCCCATTCTATGTCTCCCTTTTTTCTCTAATTCAATACGTTTCTTCAATATGTTTTCTCTAATTCAATACATTTTCTCTAATTCAACACATTATTCTTTTTTTCTACAGTTCTGACTTTAGATCACCCACTCACATTTGTCCTTCAGATGACAAATTCAAATTTCCTGATATAAAGTTTTTCAATATAACAAGATAAATTAGTCCTCTATGCTAAAATGGGATTCTCCCATGAATAGTATTGCTATTATATTTGAAAAGCGTACATGTGACCTATTTTTCTGTTAATTTGATTTTAATTTCACCATAACTAATTAAGATATATTGCCCCAAATTTTGTCTGTGATTATTTCTATCTGTTGTTTTAGGCTAGCTGTCCTTTTAACATTAAAAAAAAAATTCATGATTTACAACTTAGTTTTCTAGCATCTAAATATCTTAGAAATTGTAAAAATCATTTCATTTTGATTAGTGTCAACTAGCTCTTGTGTATTCTTATGTATTACTTTTTCCACAGATATATACAAACCCTTAAAATTTATGGTGCAATATAACATATTTAATAATTAGACATTTGGTTTTGAATTTTTTTAAAAAAATTTACTTTGGGGCCCGGGAGATAGCATGGAAGTAAGGCGCTTGCCTTTCATGCAAAAGGTCATTGGTTCGAATCCCAGTGCCCCATATGGTCCCCCGTGCCTGCCAGGAGCAATTTCTGAGCATGGAGCCAGGAGTAACCCCTGAGCACTGCCGGGTGTGACCCAAAAACCACACACAAAAAAATTTTTTTTAAAAATTTACTTTATTCCCACCACTAATACCCCTCAATTCACTTCTCCCCACATCAGCCTTATTTGAGACAGGCTTTCTACTTCTCTCACTCATTGACATTATTATGATGTACTAGTGAATGAGGGTGTTCTTTATATTACTCTTACCGAACTACAATCATGTTTGTAATCAAAGTGCTTAAATAAAGATATTATAATAATAAAAACAAAATAATTTACTTTTGTTATTTGAGTTTTATAAATTGATCAACTTCTGATATTTATGTTGTATTTCATGACAAGTTTTATCCTTTTTCTTTATTTATTATATAATTCATGTCTCAAGTATAAATAATTAAATATTAAACCCACTTAGTTTTTTACATTATGTAATTAATTATATTAATTATCCTATCATATATTATATGATAAATTATATCATCATATAGACGGTATTCTCACCAGCAGTGGATAAAAGTTCCTGTCTCATCGCATCCCCGCCAACACTGCTTGTTCTCATCTTTGTGATGTGTGCCAATCTCTGTGGTGTGAGGTGGTACCTCATAGTTGTTTTGATTTGCATCTCCCTGATGATTAGTGATGTAGAGCATTTTTTTTTCATGTGTCTTTTGGCCATTTGTATTTCTTCTTTACCAAAGTTTCTGTCCATTTCTTCTCCCCATATTTTGATGGGATTAAATGTTTTTTTTTTTTCTTGTAAAGTTCTTCAGTGCCTTGTATATTTTGGAGATTAATCCCTTATCTGATTGGTATTGGGTGAATAGTTTCTCCCACTCAGTGGGAGGCTTTTGTATCCTGGGCACTATTTACTTTAAGGTTCAGAGGCTTCTCAACTTAATATATTCCCATCTGTTAATCTCTGCTTTCACTTGCTTGGATAGTGCAGTTTCTTCCTTAAATATATCTGCAGTCTCAATGTCCTGGAGTGTTTTACCTACGTGTTTTCTATATATCTTATGGTTTCGGGTCTGATACCGTGGTCTTTTATCCATTTGGATTTTACCTTTGTACATGATGTTAGTTAGGGGTCTAAGTTCAATTTTTTTCAAGTGGCTAGCCAGTTGTGCCAACACCACTTGTTGCAGAGGTTTTCTTTGCTCCATTTAGGATTTCTTGCGCCTTTATCAAAAAATTAGGTGTTTGTATGTCTGGAAACATTCTCTGAGTATTCAAGTCTATTCTACTGATCTGAGGGCCTGTCTTTATTCCAATACCATGCTGTTTTGATAACTATTTCTTTGTAGTAAAGTTTAAAGTTGGGGAAAGTAATTTCTCCCATATTCTTTTTCCCAATGATTAGTTTCTTTAGTCAATGTGGATCTACCAAGAATATATTTCTATTAGAAGTGTTATTGCATGATTGGTTCAATATACTCTTATGTGTCCAAAATGTAAATTATCACTCAACATGTTTTATCAGTTAGCTTTTTGCAGTAAATATTACAGAGTGAATTTCTGACTAAATAATTTATGAAAGTATCTGATGTACTGATAAAGATAAATATATTAAGAGAAAAACGAATAAGTAAGGTTTTTAAAATTTACTTCTAGTGTGTTAGATTTAAATATAGTAAAGTAGATTCATCTCTTCTTTAAAGACATCTACTTATTTTGTGCTCCTTTTCTTGCTGAGTCTTTTTCACTAGTCATGCATATATTTGATTATAAGATTCTCAGTATCCTCAGAGATCACCTACTTTGATTACATCTAAATTCCTTTTTATATTTATGAGGGCCACCTTGAAATAAAATTGGGAAACTCTGATGTGCCAGACACAGCAAATCTATCCTGGTGTGTTCTACAGCCCTTTGAGTTATTTCTCTAGCCCTACATACCAAATTTCAAACAACTTAAATTTTTCTACTCAAAAATATATACCTTTACATATTACCTTACCAAACTAAATTGCATCTACAGCTAGCTAGTCATCTATCATTATTCCATCATAATTTATTGTTTTATTTTGTGAAAGTTCTATCTTTTGTATTGCTTTCCTCCATTTTTATTCTCCATCCATGTATTACTTAAATTATTTAAACTTTTTAAATATTGTGAAAAGATATTTAAAAACATTATCTTACTACCTTACTTTCAATGTATAAAGTAGGATACTTTTAATTTACTCACAGAATTATAACTTTTTAGCATATTAATGTCATTCAAATGTGCATAGATTGTCTAAAAAGTAGGTTTAATATTTTCAAAGTAAGGTTTAATATTTTGCATTTAATATTTATTTCTCCTTCCTTTTTCATCATTAACACTAAGAATATATTTATTACTTTCAATAATTTCTTGCTAGATGAAAATAAAAGCATGAATCCCTGAGCATTACCTAAAAAATGCAAGAAATCCCAATTCCTAGTGCACAGAATCAAATTCATGTTCACAATATGTAAGGCATTTATTATATTACTGAACCAAATTTCAAACCCAACCTGTTCTTAAATCATTACTTTGTCATCTTCCTGATATTTCAGTTTATTAAAGGAAAATAAATAATAAAGATAAAACTATCTTATTAACATTTTATATTCTAAAAAGATTCTCTTAATTTATATGTTTAGGCACTCATATATTACTTATCATATATGGTACTTTATAATCAAAAGGAAGGACAAGAAGTTGAGGCTTACTTTCCACTTTGCCAATTAAGGTACAGTTCCAATGCCACATATATTTTTCCTAAGCCTGCCAGGAATGATCTCTGAACAGAGTCAGGAGTATGCTCTAAGTACCACCTGTCCACAGGGTGTGACTCAAAAAAATAATACTTTTAAAACAAAAAGTTTGACATGGGCAACAGAAATATACTAGCCTAAGAAAAATATGTCAAATCATTTTTGTATATAAAATGTTAATTGCCTTATTTTTATTTGCTTATTTTGTGAAACTAAGAGTATAAATAACTAATATTTCATGTTGTCTTTCAGTTATAGACTATTAAAGTTTATTGGCCATAACTTGTTCCTGTATTGATTTAGATGCTCAATTTAAATATCAAGTAGGACTATTCTAGAATTTAAATTAAACTCCTGAGAGAAAAAATGATATAAAGGAAAAGTAGAGAGGAGTGCTAATAGAAATCATGTTGAAATCAAGAGATAGTAAAAGCTAAAAAAAAGAAAAACCTCCCAAAATAATCACATGGTTTTTCATTTCTTTTAAATTAATT
Source organism: Crocidura indochinensis (assembly GCA_004027635.1). NCBI lineage: Eukaryota > Metazoa > Chordata > Mammalia > Eulipotyphla > Soricidae > Crocidura > Crocidura indochinensis. Next base: position 21,308 of record PVKC010000970.1, on the reverse strand, counting down.
TTTGCAATAGTTTTCTATTAGAATATCAGTCAATATAAATACTTCTTATATTCCCTTCTCCACTCTCTGTCACTCAAGATAAGCTTTCTGTCTTCTTCAAAAAAATTCAAATAAATAAAAACCAAGACACTACATAGAATTTTCCAAATCTACTGGAATAAATTAAGAAAGACTAAGTGGATTGACAATGTAGCCAACATAATTGAATCATTTTTTTTCGTGCTTAATCCTTTTATAGGTATTCAACTTCTTGATAGAGTGAATGAAGTATATTCGAGGAGTTCTCAGGAACATATGAAAGTGAAAGTAGAATCCTCCGGAATGCACAAAAGTTTGTTGTTTATTCCAGTGAAAAATACTTTATTTTACACTGTAGCTAAAACTATGTGGCTCACAATTATATGCATATTCATTATATGCATATTGTACATGTTGGCTCTTTTAAGTTATAGTTCAAAATATAAAAGCCAAATAAATGACACTACACAATGAGCTCCATTAGAATTTTATATATATTTAGATAATAATTTTAAAAATACCAGTAAAATCGAACCAGGATTCTTTATTACAGAGAATTTTCAACTTTTAATTCTTTTGGTTTTTGAACCACAACAATCAGTGTTCCTGGGTGACTCACAGGTCTGTGCTGAGGATACCATGTTGGTGTCTGAACCTAGCTTTCCTGTATGCAAAGTATGTGCTTAGCCCACTGACCTATCTTTCAATATAATTCTGAAAAATTGAACTGCTAAAAGAGGAACTCTAAGGAGTTTCGAATTAGCAAGTACAAACAACACATTAAAGGTATGTGTAGTTTGAAGATACTGAATAAAAAGGAACTTAAGGATTTGGGCAGGTTGATTTCAAAATCTGTAGAATATATGGGTAGTTAGAGAAGTTGTTAAACAACAAGAATTTGAGAGAAGGCAACTTGGTGTTTAAGCACAGAAAAGTTCTGCCAAGCCATCGGAGGTAGGCAGATGATAGCTTCAGTTTCTACTTAGAAATGCAATAGCTAGATGGACCTTCAATAGTACAGTCACAAAATAGGTAGTGTTTATAACTGTTGAAATGTTGTCACTTGTATACCAGCCACCCAGGCAGGGGTAGTGTGGCTTAAAATTAAATGCAGAAGAAAGTTAGAGACAACTAAGCCAGGGTGGATTTTCCAAAAATACTTTAGGCAGAGTATACCAATTCATTAGTCTGTGTCGAACAACATATAGAAGCAGCATCAGAAAAATATGTTATCCCAATTCTACCCTAGCTATTGTTGTTGAAAGAAAAATAACAGGAAACAAAACTAAAAATGAATCAGATTTTAAAAACAAATAAACAAAGAAATGTATACAGTATCCAAAAAACAGAGAGAGATACACAGGGCTGGTGAGGTGGAGCAAGAGGTAAGGTGTCTGCCTTGTAAGTCCTAGCCAAGGAAGGGCCACAGTTTGATCTCCTGGCATCCCATATGGTACCCCCAAGCCAGGGGTAATTTCTGAGTGCTTAGCCAGGAGTAACCCCTGAGCATCAAACGGGTGTGGCCCAAAAACAACAACAACAACAACAACAAAAGAGAAATACAAATGTAATTGATTTCAACAAAATTTTTAATAAAAGGCTTAATCTGGCCAGTCAGCTAACTTAAAATCAATTTAATCTGTGTACATGTAGTTTTAAAACTATCTGGCCATATATATATATATATATATATATATATATATATATATATATATATTTTACAGAGAGATCATAAATATAATATATAATGAACATTTTTTACACTTGATCTTAGCCAAAATGCCTAGAAGTGATTAATGAAATTTTTTTAAATATTATTTTAACCTCAATTTTAGTCTTGCTCAAAGGATAGTGAAGCTACAAATATTAAACCCATATTTCAAATGTTGTTTATTTAAATATATAAATATGTTACGTTGTCTTTTCAGAGGCATTCATTTATGTATGAGTACATAACTATATAGCTACAGATTTATCATTGATTTCTTGACTTTTCCTAATTGTTTTATACATTTTTATTATAAAGCGTAAATGATAGGTATTTTGTGTAGCATACACCACACCATTAACACCTAGTAAGTTTCCCCAGGATTTATGTAGCAAGAATACATAATTTTTAAAGAATTACTTGAGAAATAATAAGTCTGTATTTTAGTTCTATGGATGCAGCGATATAAGGAAAATATAGCTCAAAACTCCACTATACATGCATTTTTACATAATATATATATTTTTGTTTAGGGGCCACAATTGGAAATAGTGGCTTTGCATTATAGACTACTATTTCTTTTCTTTTTTGGGGGGGGGGTGGTTTGGGTTACACCCGGCAGTGCTCAGGGGTTACTCCTGGCTCCATGCTCAGAAATTGCTCCTGGCAGGCACGGGGGATCATATGGGGCACTGGGATTTGAACCGATGACCTTTTGAATGAAAGGCAAACGCCTTACCTCCATGCTATCTCCCGAGCCCCTAGACTACTATTTCAAAACGCTTCATAAAATAGTTTAATCCAAATAAATATGAAAACTCTTAGAATCCTTTTAAAATTTTCAAAAAATGTAACCAGATAGGAAAACATTTGTTATATCAAAAAATTTTTAAAAGGACTTCAGTATGCCAAACTCATAATACAAATTTTAAAAGCAACCTATTATTACTTTAAAAATCTTTCCTAAAGATAGAGATTTTTTACTTTACATTTATATTACTATATAGATCTTAAGAGAATATATTTCCCCCTTCTTTATCTGATGCAGAACTGGCAGGAGAAAATTAAGACAGATAGCATAATACATCAGAAGCTCAAGAAATTACCTGGGATGTCTCTGCATGACCATGTGACAAATGCCAGTAACCTCCCTTGCCACCTTAGAAATGTTTCTTTGTTTGATATAAATGACATAATAGTCACTATCTGAGGACAGACTATGACCAGAGGTCAAACACATTAATGTAGGAGACACTTTATTCCTAGGATATATAATTTGATGCTTCTTAAAAATTTGCCACATTCTTCAGTGGACTTTAATCTGTCAGATTTCAGGGTCAGAAAACTTTCATAAAGTGAATAGGAACGATTTATTCTAAGTCATTCTACTGGACTTTAATGTACAGTTGCTGTTCCATGTATACCCACCTTTAAAGTTATAATCAGATACAAAACCGAGGGTCAGTGCCGAGTATAGGGAAGTCATTGTAACTACTGAAGGGTGGAGCAAATTGTCTACTAGAGTATACTGGAACTTATTTAATAATAATGCATTTAAATACAATTCTGATATATAAATTAACTTTATATAAACACTATCATTTTCCATTTTCTATCAGAGAAACACTTTTATGCACTTGTATCTCAGAATCATACAGCATCTAAGATCACTCTCTTTAATATGAATCGGAGACTTGAATGCTAGGAATATAAATATAAAGCATATTGAATCTATGTAATTATGACCAATATTAAGAAAAATTTTAGAAAGAAGAGAGTCTTCTTCAACTTTTTGGTTTTGTTTATCTTCCATTCTATATAGGGAATAAAACCACAATACAGCAGACAATGTGTCAATACTACAGGCTGCATCCTTGCATATATATAATTATCCATAGAAGTTTATGCTAAGACCTCTTTCTAATCCAACTGGTTATTAGAACCTTCAGAGTTCAAGCATTGAAAAGTATCTAAGTAAGACAAATAAGAGAAATATTTATTGGGCATGTCAAAGTAGTTATTTTACTTAAAATATGTTTTTTGATAGATCATAACTTTACGTTAAGTACTTCAGCAGACACTGCATGAAGAAAGTCGGTGCATTTAATTAATTTAATGTGAAATTTAATTAAGCAAAGACTGTGAATATATATTAATTTTATGTATTATATACTCTTCCAGGTGGATAAAGAAAGCAAGCTACTTTTATCTAATATACTCCAAACAAAAGGTGCAATAAAAATGGTATTGAAATATATGAGCTTTTTTGGCAACTATTTTAGTCACATATCAAACACTGACCCTCCTGTGGAAAGAGCATTTAGTAGCTGCTAAAAGGAGCTGGCATTTTGATAAGAAATAATCCTCTTTAACATCAATCTTCTTTTAACAGAGCTCTAATTTTTTGACAGAAGAGTTCCAGTGTGAAAGTCTATCCAAGAGCTGTGCTAATTATGCCATCTTTTCTGAAGAACTAGTGGCTTACTTCAAAGAGTTAATATTGGTATGGTTAATAGTCCAGAGATATTTAATTATCTATAAGAGGTCAATAAAAGGAAGTAAGATTGAATAAGTTATAGTCATATTATTTGTGCTAATGGATTACACTGGTATTACACCGGGCAAGTTGCCTTCATATTAACAAGGCTATTCTCAAGGCCCCTGACAGCTCAGGATTAGCCTTTAAATTTTGCTTTCTCAAATTTTTCAGCTATTAATCCTATTTTTAATCAAAAGATATGTCTTTTGGTTTTTATCTTAATTCTGAATGCAAAAAATTATTTAATTTAGTGACTTGTGGACAACTGGGGATGATGTTGCTCCTCAGGTTTATGTGTACTTTGAAGTATTTTTAGTAAATTTGTTACTCATAAAAATTGATACTTATAATAAACTAGCAAGAAAAAAACTAAGATCTATATCTTGTTATCTTAAAAAAACTAAGATTTATATCTTCTGATCTTTTTAGTAAGAGTACATAATACATAAAATTAATTTATATTCACTATTTATTTTTATTGAAACCATTGTGATATACAAAGTTGACAGTTAGGTTTTTGACATAAAATGTTTCATGACCAATCTGACCACCACTGTTGATCTCCCTCCACCAATGTTCCCAGAGTGCATATCATGCCACCATCCCCTACCCTTAGCCTAACAACAATAGCAGGCCCATTTTGTTTTGGTTGTTAAATTTTTTTATAATTTTTGGTTTTTGGGCCACGCTAGGTGACTATCAGGGGTTACTCCTAGCTATGCGCTCAGACTCACTCCTGGCTTGAGGGACCATAAGGTATGCCGAGAATCATACCCAGGTTTGTTCTGGCTCAGCCGAATGCAAGGCAAATGCCCTATCTCCGTGCTATCACTCTGGTCCCTGGTTGTTAAATTTTGAGTCTCATGATTACATTATTGTGAACTCTGGCTTGAATATTTATTTCTGTTCTTTCTTAACGCCATCAATGCATCTGAGACTTTATAATAAATCTTAATATTCATTGATTTGAGTTTCTATATCGGGTTACCCTGAATTTTATTGATTTATTGGTTATTTTATTGATTTGATTTAATTTGATTATTTTGGTTTTTGATGCTCAAGACTTACTCCTAGAACTGCACTCAGGAGTTTCTCCTGGCTGTTCTAAATGGATCATATCAGATGCCAGGGAATGAAAACCCTGTTAGCAGCAGTCGAGACAAGATTTTCTCTTTGATCCAGATCTGGGTGATTTAAAATTATCTTTGGTCAATGAGTTTCTCTTATTGTCCCTTTGTTGACTATAGTCTCGATGTCTAGTATTTTCTTTCCTTTTATTTAAAAACCGTGATTACAACGTTCTCCATGATTGAGTTTTAGTACACCACCCTTCATCCATGAACATTTACTTCCAACAAAGACCAAGGTATTCCTCCCACTACCAGGCATTTCTCTCTCTCTCTCTCTCTCTCTCTCTCTCTCTCTCTCTCTCTCTCTCTCTCTCTCTCTCTATCTCTCTCTCTCTGTGTTTGTCTTTCTGTGTCTGTGTCTCTCTGTCTCTGTTTCTCTTTCTGTCTGTTTGTCTCTCTGTCTCTTTTTGTCTCTGTCTCTCTGTCTTTTCCTCCCCCCTCCCCCTTTTGTCTAATGTAGCTTCGCATTTTGCCATTTCAGTTTCAGATTTGCCTGTTTATTAGCTACCACTGAAGACAGATTTTGGTAAACAGACTACAAAGTTTGTAAATTCAAAGTTCTTCGTATTTTATCTCGCAAAACATAGTGGCCTGCGAATCCTACAACAGCAATGGTCAATACAACTGCTGCCACTGTGCTGGTTGTGGCTCAGACTTGTTCCTGAACTTTGGTAAGAATCTCTGCTCATTCATTATGACAGCCTCCACCATCAGCTTCATGCCCCTGCAGGAACATACTGCCCAGTATCAGGCTCCCTAAGAAAAACTAAAGTATGCATTTAAAATCTGGATGAAAATAATCTATTAATTTTTATACATATCATTATAACTTTTATTTATTTTTAGAATTTTTATTTTGACTACAATGGATTACAAATCTTTCACAGTAATATTTTAGGCACATAGTGACATTGAATCAGAGGCATTCCCATCACCAATGTTGGCCTCCCTCCACCCCTCTTACCAGCATGCACTACATATTCTCATCCTTTGCCCCAGGACTAGTAGTATAAGTGGTCCCCTCTGTGTACAGCTTTTTTGTAGATTGGCTATCGATCCTGTTGTCATTGGTTTTGGATTTGGTGTTTAAGTCTGATTATTTTTTATTTCTGCTCAATGTTCATACGACTGTTTGGTCTTGGTACTCTCCATTATTTCCCCCTCAATTTGTGAGGCAGAACAAGATGCTTCAAGTTATGTGGTATTCTTTGAAGGAAATTAAAAAAAGAAAAGAAAAAGAAAAAAGGGGTGCAAAAATCAAACAAGCAAAAAGCGGGAAGAGTCAGTCTTTCTAGAGGCTATAAATATCAATTTAAGAAAAGAAAGAGTAAAAGAAAAAAAAACAACAATACAAAAAAGAAATCAATCAAACAAAACAAAACAAAAAACCCTAAAAGCACTATAGCAATAAAGACAATAAAGACAATAATGGTCCCAAAATAAAATAAAATAAAATAAAATAAAGCAGAAAAACAGAACAAAAACAAAAAACTAAGCAACAATAACAATTACAAAAAATTAATTTTAGGGGCCCGGGAAATAGCATGGAAGTAAGGCGTTTGCCTTTCATGCAAAAGGTCATTGGTTCGAATCCCGGTGCCCCATATGGCTCCCTGTGCCTGCCAGGAGCAATTTCTGAGGATAGGGCCAGAAGTATCCCCTGAGCACTGCCGAGTGTGACCCAAAAACCAAAAAAAAAAAAATAATAATAATAATTTTGTTACTTTTTTTTGCACAGGCACAGTTTATATTGGAGAGATTAGGAAGGGAATTCCCTTGGCCTAAGAGATATAGGATTTCTCTGAAGTATGGTATAACTTTAATTTTTAAGTTGAAATTTTTATTTTTTGAGCCCTATCAAAATATATATCGCTACACAGAATCTCACCAAAACCTCTCCTTTATCCACTCCCCCTACTTCCCTCCAGTTTCCTCTAGCTGTGCTCTTTGTCCAATTATTTGTCCATGTGTCTTTTTACCCTTGGAACCCTTCTCTATTTTGCATATGTAATGATATTATGTGGTATCTGCATTTTTCCTACATCAGAAATGATTTTGACTCATTTTAATTGAAAAAAAAAAGCTTTAGAGTTTTGTAAAAATTTAAGCAGTAGAGGCTAGTAACTACTTCTGTTATATTAAAAATGATTGAAACGTTATTGATAATTGGATTTTAAATATATAATGTTGGAGCACCAATCCTACCACCAGTGACAATTTTCCTCCACCATTGTTCCCTTCTTTTCAACTCAACTCAAATACCAACCTCGAAAGCACATTTTATTTCAAAGGAAAAATATAGAAGTATTTTTCTGCTCCAACTTGAACATATATATTTTAATGGCTTAATTAGATTCAGTTGTCTGATGCTCTGTCTGAACAGCTTCTTTAAATTTCTTTGCTACATTCCATACCAATCACATGCTGAGTTAAAATATCAATCATAGTCATCTTTATATCTAGCTTCATAAGTTCTGTAAAATAACTCCTTTTTTTTCAATGTGGTTTGTTAAATTAGGGTCAGACTAAATGCGGGTTTAGACCCAGGAAATAATCAAATATACTACATTCAAATTTTTAAGAATGTCCTCATGAAAATTTTGATTGTTCTAAGAAAGATCCAATCTCACATATTTGTTTCAAATATGTTAATATATGTATATGTTCGATATATGACAAATATGTCATATATATATGCAATATCCTTAATTTATAGGTCATTAGAGATAGTATTGGGGTTAGGGCATTTTTACCTTGCATGAGGCATATTCAAGATTTGTCCTTTGTAGTACCATCAAAAAATAAAAAATATAGAATACAGTTTACCTTCCTTAAAATAACCAATACTACATGAAAAACTTTAAATTAAAAGTATGTGTGAACCATGATACATTGCACAATTAATTCCTTGCAATTATCTATATCTGAAAGCTAATAAAATGAAACCATGAAACTAATGAAATTCTTTCATTAGAAGTATAGATGCTCATCCATTTCCACTGTTACCAATAACTTATCAAGCTGCAAATAACAGAAACTCAATTAGCAGCAGGGGATCCCATAGTGTTTATGCACAAATTAATAGCAAAAAGAAAAATGCAGACTCTACTAGGCAGACAATCCTATTTTATTTCCCAGGCTGTGCCATGTGAGAAAAACATTTTTAACTTTTTTCATTATTTTATCAGGAATGCTCTGATTATGCTTTTCTGGAACTTCCTTTATACCTAAAGTATATGCCAAATATGAATATGCTAAGAACACAGTCATTATCTACACATTTTTTTCTTTCTCATTTCTGTTATGACCTGTGTGAAAAAATCATCTTTGAATATGTGTTTATGTATTTTAATGTCATTACTTATATTTAAAGTTTTTTGAGGAAATGTTTACAAATTACTAATCTTTACTAGTTTCTTCACTAAAAATTGGAAATTAATCTTTCTTAGCCATTCTACTTTATGCTAGAATTTTGCATAAATATAAACTTAGATTTATAAATATAAATTTTGCAAGCATAAAATAGCTCTTAAGAGAAAGTTAATAGAGACCGGAGAGATAGCATGGAAGTAAGGCATTTGCCTTTCATACAGAAGGTCATCGGTTCAAATCCCGCCATCCCATATAGTCCCCCATGCCTGCCAGGAGCAATTTCTGAGCATGGAGCCAGGAATGAGCCCTGAGTACTGCCGGGTGTGACCCAAAAAACCACAAAAAGGGGAAAAAAAGAGAAATGTAATAAGCAGGAATAGACTGACTTGAGAACCTGAGAATTGTCCACTGAAAATTTGCTTGTCTTCCTTGCTTCCACTTTGTAAAGATGATGTAAACATGACATCTAGGTCAACAGAACATAAAATTTCTGGTTAGAATAATTTTTAATCAAATGTCATATCAGTTGTCATCCTTTAGTATATATTTTTCAGTATTTATATTACTTCAAATTGAGAATGGAAATTAAAATATATAGTTTTTTATCCAAAATTTACTGAAATATAAACACAACTTTAATTTCATCTTGGTCACTCCAAGTTAATGGAGGTTTTTCTTGGTCTCTTTCTCATGGTCATTATTGTTATTATTAATTATTTTCATTTTGCTAGACTGGGTTGTACATAGTGCTTAGTTCTGAATCACCTATCATAAATCACTCATAGAGGGCTAAAGGGGAATCAAATTTATATACATCATGTTGAAAATCAAACTTAGGTTAGCAGAAAGTAAAGCAAGCAATTTTCTTGATGTGCTATCTCTTCAGACCACTATTTTTCCTAGTTATTATCACTATTCAAACATATATGCATAAACTTAAGTAAAATTAATTTATCAATTTAGGGGGCCAGGCAGTGGCGCTGGAGGTAAGGTGCCTGCCTTGCCTGCACTACCCTAGGACGGACTGTGGTTTGATCCCCCGGTTCCCCATATGGTCCCCTGTGCCTGCCAGGAGTGACTTCTGAGCGAATAGCTAGGAGTAACCCCTGAGCGTCACTGGGTGTGGCCCAAAAACCAAAAAAAAATTAATTTATCAATTTAAATACATAAAATTAAAATTAAATAAAATCTTAGATTAAGGAGTGAGGCTCATGGTACTGATAGTATAATCTATCAAATAACTAGCAATCAACCTAATGAAGATGTGCAAAACCTATAAAACCTATAAAGTCAAAAAATCTTCAAAACACTTAAGAATGAAATTGAGGAAAACCTAGCAAAAGGGAAGAATAGCCTATGCTCATGAATTGGATCAATCAATATATTAAAATGACCATTTTACTTTAACAAATATATTGTTTTAATGTAATCTCTATTCAAATTCAGTCAACATTCTTCAAAAACTTGGAACCTGAAAAAATGTCATAACTTTTTCATTTCTGACAAAGGAAAAATGCTCATCATCAGTTATCATTAGGGAAATCTAATATAAAACAAAAATGAGATATAATCAGTGAGGATCACACATATCAAATCATTAGGAACAATCTCTGTGACAAAGAAACTCTCATCTATTGCTGCTGAAATGCTGCCCGATCCAGCCTAATGAAAACCAGTGTGAAGGGCTCCCAGAAAAGTCAAAATTGAACTGCAACATGGCCCAGAAATCCCTCTTTTGGGTGTTTAGCCTTATGACCAATAAACATTCATCCAAAAGAATGTATGCATAGCACTATTCATTGAAGCACTCAGTACAATAGCTAAGAACCTGGAATCAACTTAGATGTTCAACAACAGATGAACGAATCATGAAGATTTAGTTCATATTCATGGAATACTCCGTAGCTGTAAGGAATTATGCAAACATTAAACTTGAAGCAACATGGATGAAACTGTAAGATATCATGTTAAATGACATAATCCAGAAGAAACATAATTCAGAATTTTTAAACGTATGTCTGGTATTTCTAAATCTGTATGAATAAATGTAATGATCTTAATTGGAGTTGTCTCAAACACCTTGGCCCAAGAGTATATTGATGATAAGGAAACAGAGGAAAAGAAAAACACAAATATGAAAGTATGATGGTCAGAAGCCAAGCAGTCTTGGGTGTTTGGTAGTGTCACTAAAGGACAGAACTAAATATTTAAGCCAAAGACAACAGCAATAGAAACAAGAGATCCAAAGAATCTCAATTTAAACTTAAAATGGGCCTGCTATAATGGCAGGCTGAGGGATAGAAGGATGCTCTTGTGGAGCACTGGTGTAGGGAGGTGGAAACTGGTAGAGGGATTGGCCCTAATTTATTGTAGGTCTGAAAAATAACTATTAAAGACTTTGTAAATCACAATGATTTAAATAAAATCAAATTTAAAAATAATCAAATAAGGGCCAGAAATAATGGTGCAGAAGGTAAAGTGATATAGTTGACCTGAGTTCAATCTTTTGTACTCATATGGTCTCCTGAGCACCACAGGATTAAATTTCTGAGTACACATTCAAGAGTAGCCCCTGAGTACTTTCAGCTATGGCACAAAAAACTACTACTAATAATGATAATAAAAATAATAATAATTATTATTATAGCATAAGTAGTATAAGAAAATCGTGTGGCTTCAGGGACATGATAAGAAAAATTTACCTACTGCAGAAACTATTCCACATGAAATTTTTTTAAATGTCAGATAAAAATGTATCTCACGTTGTGAAGTGTTAACAATTTTTTTTACTATTTTCAAAAACTCAATGTTAAAAAGTTACTGAAGTTTGTAATAAGTAAAATGTCAGTTTTCAATAAATAGAAGTTAAAGATAAAAAGGAAGGAAGGAAGGAAGGAAGAAAAGAAGGAAAGAAGGAAAGAAGGAAGGAAGGAAGGAAAGGAGGAAGGGAGGGAGGGAGGGAGGGAGGAAGGAAGAAAGGAAGGAAGTAAGAAGGAAGGAAGGAAGTAAGAAAGGAAGGGAGGGAGGGAGGAAGGAAAAAAGGAAGGAAGGAAGGAAGAAAAGAAGGAAAGAAGGAAGGAAGGAAAGGAGGAAAGGAGGAAGGGAGGGAGGTTGGAAGGAAAAAGGAAGGAAGGAAGGAAGGAAAGAAGGAAGGAAGGAAGGAAAGAAGAAGAACGAAGGAAGGAAGAAAGGAAGGAAGTAAGAAGGAAAGAAGGAAGGAAGGAAGGAAGGAAGGAAGAAAGGAAGAAAGGAAGGGAGGGAGGGAGGAAGGAAAAAAGGAAGGAAGAAAGGAAGGAAAGAAGAAGAAGGAGGGAAGAAAGGAAGGAAGGAAGAAGGAAGGAAGGAAGGAAGGAAAAAAGGAAGGAAGGAAGGAAGGAAGGAAAAAGGAAGGAAGGACGGAAAGAAAGAAAGAAGGAAGGAAGGAGGAAGGAAGGAAGAAGGAAGGAAAGGTGGAAGGAAGGAAGAAGGAAGGAAGGGATGGAGGGAGGGAGGAAGGAAGGAAGGAAGGAAAGATGGAAGGAAGGAAGAAGGAAGGAAGGAAAAAGGAAGGAAGGAATTTTTAGCAAATCTTAAATAAAGCATAAAGTTTATTAATGCTTTACTTATAAACATAGAAAATTTAAAAGAAGGATTAGTATATGTTGCTTCAATATCTCAAGTGACATCTAAAAAGGTCAATTGGAAAGGATGAGGAAATATTAGAATATGAACAGATGGCAATAGTCTTGAATTTTAAGTAATTTGGTAAGATAAGCTCCTACCCAAATATAATGAAATATAGTTTTACTTGGAGTATCACTTCTAAATGAGTGCTTATGTATAGAATACTTGAAATGCTTTCATAATACACACCATAAGTAAATATAAGCAGTAGGACATTAATATTTATCTTGGGTGACTTTAAAATTTATAATAATTTCAGGAGGTAAATTATTGTTCTTAAATGACCAATAAACTATATTTTCATAAATATTAGAACAAAATGATATATGTATATAATTTAATTCATATAAATCATAAACTATTTTACAAATCTATAATTCTACTCTACTACTATTTAAAAATAAACTAGATCTAGTCTGTTGGTCAGCCTATAAAATGTAAACAATATACTATATTATAATAAAATTTTACTATAGGAATGGTATTACATATCGTGGAGATTGAGAAACATACATGTGTTCTAAAACCAGAATTCAATGCCATAATAAAGTTTAAGTACAAAGCCCTGCAGAGTAGAAAATTCAGTCTCTAAAATGGTTCAGTTCAAACACTAAAATTAGCCCTTCCATCTCTAATTTGTTCTAACAAAGCTCTAAGTGCAATATATAGAGACCACCCACATTTTTGAGGGAAGTTTATATGTAGTCTCTGAACTCAAATGTTAATCTCTTTCAGAAATAACGTCACTGACATATACAGAAATTGTTTTACTACTTAGATATTTTTTATCTCAGTAACATATATACATAAAATTAACTATAATGCTAGTATGTCAGAATCTGAACTTTTAATTTTCACCATTCCAAACTGAGCAATGTTCTACTACTTACTACCTTTTTGATGCAGAGCAATTGATTACAGTTCAATGTATTACTTTAACATAATAACAGTGATAACTTTTATAAAACAAAGAGAACAGAACTGGGAAGATAATACATTGGATAGTGCTTGCATTGCATGTGGATAAACCATTTTTATTTCCCAGAACCCAGTATGGTCCTTTGAGCAAAGCCTAGAGTAAAATCTGAGCATGAGAGATATAGTCCAAAAACTCCTCCAAAAGTTAATATAGACATCTGGATCAATAGTACAGCAGGTAGAACCTTGCATGCAGCCAATTCAGGTTTAATCTCTGGCATCCAATATGAGCCCTGAGCCTATCATGAGTATTTCTGAGCACAGAACCAAGAAGTACTCCGGAGTGCCATTAGTGTCACCCAAAATAGTACCAAAAAAAGAAAACAACGTTAATATAGAAACACATTGGGACATCGGTGGTGGGAATGTTGCACTGGTGAAGGGGGTTTTCTTTACATGACTGAAACCTAATCACAATCATATATGTAATCAAGATGTTTAAATAAAGAAAAAATATGTGAAAAAATATATATAGAAACACATTTACCCTGTCTGCACCCAGCCAACTCTATAGATTCACTCTGTTCTTGAAAGAGATGTTGTAAACAAAGCCATAAAAAATTGTGGGTACCTTAACAAAGCATCTAAAAATGACAAGCATGGGAAGAGAGGGAAGGCCAAGTTCCCACACTGCTAATGCCACCCTTTTTAAAACAATCACCTACAACTTCTGCTGATATTATGGAATTTTTTTGGAGTGAGTGCAGGCCTCCCACATTTTCTTGAAATCCCTGGCAGACTAAAACATGCCCCCTAAAAGTCTCAGTAGCAGAAATAGTGCTTGGAATTTCTGGACCATGTGGCAGCAAAAATTGTTTAATACTGTAATCCCCAAAGGAACACAAAACTTTAGACACCAATTTTTCGTGGAGTCATCTAACATTCACTAACAAATAAAATAACAAAACCGTTAACTAGCAATAAGAACTTACATCTTCTGACAATGACTAAGGACCTCATAGTAGATACAAATTTTCACAAATTTGCCTGTTGCTGTAATCTTTACTTTTCTTTCTTTCTTTCTTTCTTTCTTTCTCTTTCTTTCTTTCTTTCTTTCTTTCTTTCTTTCTTTCTTTCTTGCTTTCTTTCTTGTTTTCTTGCTTTCTTTCTTTCTATCATCTTTCTTTCTTTCTTTCTTTCTTCTGTTTCTTTTTTTTCCTTTCTTAAATAATTTCTCTCCCGCTGACTTGGAAACAAATGTTATAATAGCCTCTGTCAACCATGTTGTAGCTAACCACACAGAGCACACATCCTAACCTGCTTTCTCCTAATCCCCTAAAGAAACAGAGCTCACGCCCTACTTTCCAATAACCTGATTGCCTAAAGTATATTAGTATAAGTATCTCACTCTTACCAAAATAAACCAAGTAATCTCCCCATAGTGGCTCCCAGATGATTTGATATTTCTTGTCCTCTGCTGCCCTCAACTACCCACGCTAAGCCACACAAAAGTCAAGGACTTGTCTGAAATCTGACATCACTAGTCTCATCTACACTATGCAATACATGCACTTTAAATAAAGTAAAATAAATTAAAATAAATAATGTATGAATAAAGCCACAAAATAGTCTTTATAATGAGTAAAGTGTATAGTTGCTAAATTATTATAACAATATTATATCCAGAGAGTTGTTGGGAAATTTGACTTATTATATTTCAGAGAAAATTGACCAATTAACGGTGTCTGTCCTAAATACAGAAAGACAAGGGGTAAGTGCTATGGATTTGCTACCCCCATTCTCCAAAACTTTTTTCATAGTATTGTATTAGTTTATAATATAAAAACTGTTTTAAATTATTTTCAATATTTGATATAAATTATTTAGTAAAAATATATGTAAACAGAGTCAAAAACATGTCATGAAGTGTCAAGAATTACTAAGCTCTCAAACCTGGACAAAAAAATAGTTACACACTGTGTCCTAAAAATGTGCAATGATTTATTACTTAATTAGCGCAAAGGTTGCTATAGAAAGGAGAAATAAAGACAAGATGTGGAGGAAGGTCTCCTATGACTTCTTTACAAGTACATATATTTATCATGTAATTAAGAGATTTTTTTTCATTACCAGGCTGTTTTTAAAAAAGATAAATACAATCATACTGAATATAAGACAAATATAAAAATAATATAGGATTATGTTTCATTTCATTTGCATTGATATGAAGAAATACTCATAAAAATATTTATAAATGGAACCAGAGAGAGAGAGAGAGTACCTAGGCATGGTGCTCAGCTTACTCAGGGCCAGCCAGATTCTATCATTGTTACTTAATATGGCACCACTTCACTTCCAGGAGTGATCCCTGTGAGCAGAACCAGTAGTAAGTGCTGCCATGTGTCTTCCCTCATAAAGTCACAAATAGACATGCTGTCTTTGTTTATCACTTCCATTTGGTTAAGCTAGTGCTAAGAACAAAAATGTAAAATAAAATAAATGAAATACCTACAGACTCTTCATATTTAAAACACATTTAGCAATTTGTCCAATTTGCAATCCTGTTATATATTTTTTAGTTAATTTACAAGTAATGCTAATATTTATTATGGAATTCAAATAAATAATATATAATTTGGAATTACTAATAGATTTGACTTTAAAAACTAACTTTAGGAGCAGAGGAATAATATAGGTATTAAGGATCTTTCTTGTAAGCAACTATCTCTTATTAAGAATATGGACTACATATATGTACCCTGATCACTGCTAGGAGTGATCCATACACACAGAGCTATGAATTAAACTTGAGTACTGTTGGGTATGGTCCAAGCATAAAAATAATAACAACAATAGCTTTACAATCTGATATTTTAGAAATATACCTCTATTCAAGGGCTGTTGAAACTGAATTTAGAGATGATAAATATGGTAAAAGTTTTCAGGATCCAATGGGACTCTACACATAAAAGCACTCATTTTGGAGTTTCTGTGAATATTAATTTGCTTTTATAGATGCGTTTTAAGCTTGAAAGGGATTGTGACTAAATAGGATTTTACCAAGTGGCATTTCATCTCTTAGCTTCAAAAGTCAGAATGAAAATATTGTTTGCTGCCAAAGTCAATTGTCATTATTGAACAATGGCTTCACTTTCAATATTCTAATCTCCCTGTTCAGGAAAAAAGATGGCACAAATATTCCATATTAGAACAGAATAATGGCATATCTAAAAGGTATTACCAAACTCTGTGCAAGAAACAGATTGACGTGGATTTTAATACAAGAAAAAAGACGTCTTTGAACAAATATATTTTGGAAATTCTAAGTATACAAATTAATTTGAACTGCTTTTCTGCTTTAATCAGATGAATAAAATTTGTAAAGGGAGTGGGCAAAGTATGATATATTTTCTAAATTAAATCTCTGAATCAGAAAAGTGTGATATTGTATGGCTTAAAATCTCTAGTGTTGTTTGACCTTGAAATTCAATTCTGACAATTCACCTGCCAATGTAGTGCTGATCAGGTAGCAGTGCTCAGGATAAACCCAGTAACACGGAGAGTGAACAAGCTTCTACCATTTTTCAAACTTTACATTCTACCAAATATGAAAAATGCTTGACATGAAAGAATTAGCTTTAGGTCAACCAGATTGGTCAAACCTTATAGGTGATTTTCTTGTCTGCGTAATCAAGTAAGCCTTCAGAAATTGATACTCTAAGCTTAATAAGTAAGAGAAAATGTGACTACTTAGTAAAATTTAGACAAGGAATATAGAACCATCATTTATCAACCTTAGTATATGCCCACTACACAGAGAAAAATAAGAATAATATATACTTCCAACAATTTTGAATCTGTTAACGTAGTCATTTTTTGCTTTTTCAGATCATAAAGAATGGATGACTAGTTTATCGAGGTCTATGGGTGCTTTGGGGTGAGACACTAAATCTGAGAGAAAGGTGTCAGGATATAATGAAAATTTAGGCTTTAATGATATCTTCAAGTGCAACATTGATGATATAACTCAGAGCACTTATGTAGCCATCAGGTGTGTTCCATAATGATTCCTAACTGCCTAGAAGACCATTTTGCTATTTTTAGTGAGTAGTCTCCATCGTTGCATTTATTTGGACATGTTTTTACTTATCCATAATGCAAAAGAAAATGTTATCAGTGTTATGCAGCAAACAATTAAGAATTCAATTATTATAATTAGACATTTTAAACTAGGGTTTTATTATACTAGATTCCAAAATTTTATGCAGATATTTATTACAAAAGCAATTGCAGAGAATTTGACTAAGATGGCAGAAAAATTTATTAATTTTGTTTCCCATTATGATTTTTTATTTGCTTGATTTTGCTGTGTCCAGGATGGAACTGAGGTTATACATGCAATGTATTTGTTTTATTTACCATTAAGACATATCCTCAACCTGATGTTGAATTACCTTAAAAATTTCAAAAATTGGAAAAATGAATTCTTATTTCTCTTCCCCTAGAAATAGCTCAGAATTTAGGAATTTAATGAATAGCACTTATATATCATAGGGACGATAATAGTCAAAACATTGAGAATGAATATGACATTATATTTAGTGACACTGATGAACAAATGCAAAGCATAATAAACTATAATTTTAAAAATGTGATATGATTTCACAATTCACTAAATAAATACATCATAAACAATAGTTTTAAAAAAAGAAATAATAGTTTTTAAGTGAAGTCCATGCAGTTTATATTTCCTCTGTGGGAGTCTTATAAAAGAGTAGGGACAAGAGATGGAACAGTAGATAAGGCACTTTCCTTGCATGTGGTGGACACCAGTTTGAATCTCTAGAACTATATCTGACTCTCTGAAGACTGAAAGAAGCGATTCCTGAGCACAGAGACTGGAGTCAGTGCTGAGAAAGACTGGATGAGACCAAACCCATTTCTAACTGATTTTTTTTTATTTAATAAGGAAGTACAGAAACATTATAGAGAAGTTTTGGTATATACATAAACATGTATGCAATATATTCATGTTATATCTGCAATACATATATATTAAACATTATATATTTAACCAAGAAAAGGAATATAATTCTGCCAAACTTTTAGATCAAAGACTAAATTACGGTTAATAATAATAGTTACTGAAAAACAATGGATAAGGATGGGCAGGCAAGTCTGGTAAAAAGAATATGTTAGTGTGGCAATTATCGTTTGCATGGGCGCACCAAAGTACGGAGGTCGTGGAAAAGAAAATCTTTGGCCTAAGTACAAGGAGATCCTACCCCTGAAATTTCCTAACAGAAGACCATTTCTAGGCAACGGGCAAGCCAGTTTGTCCAATCCCAGTCATCATCTGCAGTGCCCATACAGTTATATCTTTCACAGTCTCTGATGTTGATCGCAGGCCTCTGCATTAAAGGTCCTGGAATCTGTAGATCCCACATTGAAGTCAGGACGGTGTGGAGCAGCGTATAATTTCATCTCACAATTAACGGGCAATGCAGGAAACTCTGCTGTTGTTGTTTAAATCTTCTCAGTGTTAAGGGAAGACACGTTTGAGTAAATCGATGTCAGAGCAGCAGTAGGGTCTTCCCCAGTAGAGGATGGCTTCTAGGTGATGTCATAAACACCGTTGAATATTTCCTAGACAGCTTCCCTGGTTCAGGGGTGACTGGAAAATGCCCAAATCTCTGAGGCCTGTGCCAGGTCATCATGTCAATGTTCAGGGCCTATTTCTATATAAGAAATAAAAAGCTAAAGATATAAATAAAAATAAAATATTTTTGACATCAGATTCATTTCTTTTTGACTATACCTTTCTTACACACTTATTAAAAGTTTGCTATTGGGGCCAGAGTATAGTATAGCAGGTAGAGCTTTTGCTTTGCATGCAGTCGAACAAGATTCTATATCTAGTATCCCAGATAGTCAAAAGAGCACCACCAGGAGTAATTTCATAGTGCAAAACCAGAAATAATCTCAAACAATACTGGGCCTAGACCAAAACCCGCAAAAAATTGCTAATTATACAAATTTTTTATTTTATTTATTTATGTGCTTTATTCAAAATTATTGTGTAATTTTATTTGGTGCATAAAGCTTAGGGGGTCGGAGAGATAGCATAGCAGTAGGGCATTTGCCTTGCATGCAGAAGGACGGTGGTTTGAAATCCAGTATCATATGATCCCCCGAGCCTGCCAGGAGCAATTTCTGAGCATAGAGCCAGGAGTATCCCCTGAACACTCCTGGGTGTGACCCAAAAAACAAACAAACAAAATGTTTATTCCACAGATATAAACATGCTATATGTTTGGTCACTATCTTAAGACTAACTTTTTGTTTGTTGATTTTTTTTCTGGTGTTTGGGCCACATATGACTATGTTCAGAGATTACTACCAATTCTATGTTCAGGGTTACTCATGGTGATGCTTATGGAACCATATTTGGTGTTGGGATCATACCTGGATGGGCATTGTACAAAGTCAGCACCTTATGTGCAGTACAATTTCCAGTCCAAGATTGATATTTTAATGTCATACATAAGCTCAATTTAAATATCATCTGTTAGTACATTTTACTAATGATTGAGGAACTCATAATATAATTATCACTCTTTTTATGGATTAAGCAAAAACAGAAAAAAGAAAAAGAAAACACCATTGTTTTATTTAGCTCTTAAAACTGGCAAAAAATAGTTAGACACCAAACTAAAAATAGCCAACTACAGTTGCCTTAGGTTATTTATAACAAAAAAAAATTCTTTGTTCGACTTGTTCTTATAAAAGCCTAAACAAAGATATAATGGTGTACCATTAATAGAAATTATTCGGTGACCAGCCAACCAGGAACTGCATTGATCACCCTGACTAATATATCCCCATTGACATTTCCCAAAAACTGTTCTTCTCAGTTTTCATCCCAGTTATTCTCAAGCATAACTGTCTTTTTGTGACCCCGAGGCAGTTATTTTTTTTCTAAGAGATGTATCTGCCATCTTCTAACATGCTGAATTCCTTATGTTGTTATCTCATCTCTATATTGAAAAGGCTTCCCCCACCAGAATGGAACTGTACCTTACAGGTTAGGCTCTTTGTAACCAACAAGCTTGGAAAAATAAAAGACTCAACACATCACTATGAAAACTTTGCTAGTTTACATCAAGATAATAATAGAAATATTATAAAATATTAAGTGTTTAATTTTGCAGCTGGGTGACTTGGGTTTTCTTTTCTAGAATAGATACCTCAAAATCATGAGTTAAGCCTTGAGCATTGTGCAGTGTGACCCACACCACTTCTAGAGAAATAGATAATATGAGAGTATTTTGAATCTGATTTAGAAGCCATCAAAACTATGTTATCGGTTTTTCTCTAAAACATATATAACCCAAGATATACTATTCAATTAAAAAATTTAATTTTCTTAAATTGAAACTATTCCAAATGAAAGAAGCTCAAGTACAAATTGTTCTGCAAGTGTATCTCATATTTCCTACAGAAACACGATTGACCACTAAATATATGACTTGAGCCAGCTTCAAATGTTAGAGAATTTTCAAAAGTGGGGTTACACACAAATACTTTTACCCTTAACAAAGACAACTGTCCTCAGAATAGATTTAAAATTTATTAATATAGCCAATTATATGAACAAAAAATTAAATAAAAACTAGAAACTACTGTTACCCTGTGAATGTCCTCGATAATATATTTTATGGGGTGTCTAACAATAATCCATTTATATATTCATAAAGCTAAAAAGTGCATATTTAATATATAACCAAAATATACTTTAGCTGGGGCCCGGGAGATAGCATGGAGGTAAGGCGTTTACCTTTCATGCAAAAGGTCATCGGTTTGAATCCCGGTACCCCATACGGTCCCCCGTGCCTGCCAGGAGCAATTTCTGAGCATGGAGCCAGGAGTAACTCCTGAGCACAGCCAGGTGTGACCCCCC
>PVKC010000969.1:0-56132 GCA_004027635.1 Crocidura indochinensis | reverse complement strand
AGCTTGATTTCCAGTTTCTGGAGGAATCTCCATATTGCTTTCCATAAAGGTTTAACTACACGACATTCCCACCAGCAGTGGATAAGAGTTCCTTTCTCTCCACATTCCCGCCAACACTTTTCTCATTCTTTGTGATGTGTGCCATTCTCTGTGGTGTGAGGTGGTACCTCATAGTTGTTTTGATTTGCATCTCCCTGATTAGTGATGTGGAGCATTTTTTCATGTGTCTTTTTGCCATTCGTATTTCTTCTTTGTCAAAGTTTCTGTCCATTTCCTCGCCCCATTTTTTGATGAGATTAGATTTTTTTTCTTGTAAAGTTCTGTCTGTGCCTTATATATTTTGGAGATTAGCCCCTTATCTGATGGGTATTCAGTAAATAGTTTCTCCCACTCCATGGGTGGCTCTTGCATCCTGGGCACTATTTCCTTTGAGGTGCAGAAGCTTCTCAAGCTTAATATATTCCCATCTGTTAATCTCTGCTTTCACCTGCTTGGAGAGTGCATTTTCCTCCTTGTTTATGCCTGTAGTCTCAATGTCCTGGAGTGTTTTGCCTACGTGTTGTTCTATATATCTTATGGTTTCGGGTCTGATATCAAGGTCTTTCATCCATTTGGATTTTACCTTCGTACATGATGTTAGCTGGGGGTCTAAGTTCAATTTTTTGCAAGTGGCTAGCCAGTTCTGCCAACACTACTTGTTGAAGAGGCTTTCTTTGCTCCATTTAGGATTTTTTGCTCCTTTATCAAAAATAAGGTGGCTGTTTGTCTGGGGAACACTTTCTGAGTATTCAAGCCTATTCCACTGATCTGAGTGCCTGTCCCTATTCCAATACCATGCTGTTTTGATAACTATTGCTTTGTAGTAAAGTTTAAGGTTGGGGAAAGTAATTCTTCCCATGTTCTTTTTCCCAATGATTGCTTTTGCTATTCTAGGTTGTTTAATGTTCCAAATGGAACTACTACCAATCCTAGCAAGACTTTTTCATGAAATCGAAAAAAACGGAAACACTTCCAAATACCTTTTATGAAGCCAACATCACCTTGATACCTAAACCAGACAGAGATGCAACAAAAAAAGAAAATTACAGACCAATATCTCTGATGAATGCAGAGGCAAAGATCCTCAACAAAATCATGGCAAATAGGATTCAATGCCTCATTAAGAAGATCATCCACTACAATCAAATTGGTTTCATCCCAGGAATGCAAGGCTGGTTTAACATCTGTAAATCTATCAACATAATACACAACATCAAGAACAAGAAAAATATAAACCACACGATCATATCAATAGATGCAGAGAAAGCATTTGATAAGGTTCAACACCCATTCTTGATCAAAACTCTCAACAAGATGGGAATAGAAGGAACCTTTCTAAATATAGTTAAGGCCATCTACCACAAGCCAATGGCAAATATTATCCTCAATGGAGAAAAACTAAATGCCTTCCCTCTAAATTCTGGTACAAGACAAGGCTGTCCTTTCTCACCACTCCTATTCAACATTGCACTGGAAGTACTTGCTATAGCGATTAGGCAAGAAAAAGATATCAAGGGAATCCAGATAGGAAAGGAAGAAGTCAAGCTCTCGTTTTTTGCAGATGACATGATAGTCTATTTAGAAAACCCTAAAGACTACCAAAAAACTTCTAGAAACAATAGACTCATATAGCAAGGTGGCAGGCTACAAAATTAACACACAAAAATCAATGGCATTTTTATACACCAACAGTAATAAGGAAGAAATGGACATTATAAAAAAACAACCCCATTCACAATAGTGCCACACAAACTCAAATATCTTGGAATCAACTTGACTAAAAATGTGAAGGACCTATACAAAGAAAACTATAAAACTCTGCTCCAGGAAATAAGAGAGGATATACGGAAATGGAAACACATACCCTGCTCATGGATGGGCAGGATTAACATCATCAAAATGGCAATACTACCCAAGGCATTATAAAGATTTATGTGATCCCTCTAAAGATCCCACGACATTCTTCAAAGACTGATACTATTTTATTTCCACTCAAATCTCATGAGACTGTTTTGCCCCTCATGTTGGTTGTCCAACCCCAATGTCTCTATGGCCCCAGAAAAAAAATTCTGCTTAATCAGTTCACAAAGTCAGTCTTCTGTAGTTAGAAGTCGTAAATTTTGTACAGGTCCTAGGATGAAGACTAGAATAAAGTCTTTGTTGTCTCAAGAAAAGTTCTGCTTAGTCATGTTGTTGTAAATAGTTGTTGCTGTTTTTTTGTCTTTTTGGTTTTTTTTTTTGGTTCTGTACAGATCCTAGGATAGAGCATCTTCTGATTTCATCTTACCATTGGGTGATGGGATAGGGCAACCTGCCCTTAGATCAAGTTGTAGCTGATTCCTCATCATCTTTATGGGCCTACCCTGGAGCATATTGGTGCCAAGAAGGCATTCGGACCTCCCCCAGTGGGAGTTTGAATCCTGGTGCTGGTTTCTTAGTCTGTGCCAGTACCTATATCAGGATCTGAGGTTCCAGGTTGGACTATCCCTGTCAACTCTATTGTGGTCTAAGTCAAATCTCCATGACAAATCTTCAGGTTGAAAGGCTGCCCTGCACTATAAAATTTATAGGTTCCTATCCCTATTAGATAAAAAAATTCTATATGTATGATTTTTCCACTTTAGTGTGCCTATGCAAAACAGAACAATGCCACATGATACTCCTGGTGCATATGGGGTTAAAAATAACAAGCTAAGCAATCTCTACAACCTGATTGTAACCTGAGATCATAATTGATACTCCTGGTGCATATGGGGTTAAAAATAACAAGCTAAGCAATCTCTACAACCTGATTGTAACCTGAGATCATAACTCAATTGATACTTTAGTGTTTTATCATACTATACTTTAAATACAGTCTTCAACATGGTAGTGCCTTGACAAAATATTCCAAATTACCCATCTTCCATTTGATTATGCCTAATATCATGATGTAATGCTTATATCTGCAGAGACCATTGAAATAAACAACAGCACACCACAGACTTTTGTTACAGGCCCACTCATTGACTATATATTACAATATGATTTTGTTTTAGTTTTTCTGTTTTGTTTTGTTTTAAGATAAGCTAGCTCTACCACAAGGTCCATATTGTCAGTTTGCTTCCAGGAAAGGAATCTGGATGCTTGAGGCATGGTAAATGATGCACATTGGGATAGACACCTCTTCCAGAGTCCACTAACATGTTGCTTTTTTGAAATCATATTTCTGTTTCTTCTGATGAGTTAGTTTCTGGGAACCACCTAATGGTACTCATAAACTAATACAACAGAATGCTTAGTGTTTGCTCCTGATGGTGCTAAGAAAAGCGTGCAACACAGGGAATGAACATGAGCCTTCCTCATAAAAGTTGGCACTTAAACCCTTTGAGTTACATCCCTGATCCTATGACCCTATTATGTATTATTTATTGATTTTATTTTACCATAAGAATGTGTCACTTCTATAAAAATGATGTTCATATACAGAGTGATCCCTGTGTACAAGTTAGGAGTAACACCTGAGCACAAGGTTTGCTTTCCCTACCAATATATTAAAACTAATATAAGATCCAAACAAAAAAGCAATATAAATTAAAAAGAAGTTCAGTTTTGTTTTATTTTTAATCCCTCTTTTATACCTATTTTCCAGCATCATTACTTATTAGGGATTTATTCTATTTTTGTTGTTTTTTTTTTTTGGTTTTTGGGTCACACCCGGCAGTGCTCAGGGGTTCCTCCTGGCTCCATGCTCAGAAATTGCTCCTGGCAGGCACGGGGGACCATACGGGGCACCGGGATTCGAACCGATGACCTTTATCCTCAGCTTATATGATTTGGAAAATATGGTTTGAGGTTTAGATATTTGTGATAATAAAATTAAAACTAGACCGTGAATAGTCTATTTTAGAGAAGTCAGTATTTTTATTCCACAGAAAATAATAATTTTCATTGTGAAGCGTTCATAAAATGAATCCATAAATTTTCCAACTCTCTTACATCTACAGATATATTTTACTTAAAGGCACTGACTTTAGTGACTGTTTCTAATAAACTGAATAAAGTGGAGGTGCTTATTTGAGTTAGCTTGTTGCCACCATTCTTACTTTGGGGTTCTTATACTCAGAAACTATCACCATGAGAAAAAGTCAATGCCTCATGAAGTCAAATGTAAATGCAATCATCATTCTCTCTTGCTGACATCCTAATCACAAGTAGCAACTAGCAGATATGTAAGGATAATTCTTTAATAAATTATGAAGAAAGTAAACTTTCTTTCATAAACTCCTCATTTGAAGAATTTACACAAAACTCTCATAGGTAAGGGGCCAGAGGAGTGGAGCAGCAGTAGGGTGTTTGCCTTGACGTAGCTGACCTAGGATGGACCGTGGTTCCATTCCCGGTGCCCCTTCTGGTCCTCCAAGCCAGGGTTGATTTCTGAGCACATAGCCAGGAGTAACCCCTGAGTGTCACCAGGTGTGGCCCAAAAACAAACAAAACAAAACAAAACAAAAAAGACCAAAAAATATCTTATAGCTAACATTAGGGAAATACAAGACCTTTCCTATCCTGAGATTAATAATGGTTAATTATTAATAATTATTAATAAATTAATATTATTTATTAATGTGTATTATTAAGATCACTATACATAATAAAATTTGTGAAAATATGTTTTTTCACAAATTGACAGATTCAATGTAATCCCAACAAAATTCCAAGTCATATGTTTCTTAGGACCCAGGGAATCTGCTCTAAAATTCTTGAATAGAAATTAAAGAAATATTATTAAATGTTCTTGCTAGAGAATAAAGAAAAATAAACCTAGAAGATTCCTACAAATTCAGTTTCAAGATCGATAAAAAAAACTTGATAATTAACATGACATGATTTTTGAGCAAAAATATAAACAATGGAATATTTAGAAAGCCCAGAAATAGAGTTGCATATTTAAATGTAAAAAAATACCAAAATACATTGTATCTCTTATACAATATAACTCAATATTACCAAAGTGCATTATAGATGTAAATGTAAATTTAGGGTAATAATAATTTAATGGAAATATAAAATAAAAGTTATGTGACATTGGGATGACAGTGAATTTCCCAGTATAAGAGGAAAAGCATAATCATGGAATAAAAATTCACACTTCATAAAATAATAATATGAGATTCTCTAATGACAGTTATGAAAATGACTACTGACATCACACATAGAGACACAATAATGTCTATGAAATGCTTTTCTAAGCCACTCAGCTTGGATCCACTTTGCCAGGTAAAACACAAGGTTGACCGATCTCATCTCTTCTAATTCAATATAGTACTAGATATATTTACCATAGGTCAGAAAATAATATTAAAAGTATCCAGATAATTAAAAAGGTAGAATTTAAGCTTTCACTATTTGCAGTGAAAGGTTTTAGAAGACCCTAAAGAATTAAACATCTGGGGCCCGGGAGATAGCATGGAGGTAAGGCGTTTGCCTTTCATGCAAAAGGTCATCGGTTCGAATCCCGGTGCCCCATATGGTCCCCCGTGCCTGCCAGGAGCAATTTCTGAGCATGGAGCCAAGAGTAACCCCTGAGCACTGCCGGGTGTGACCCAAAAACCAAAAAAAAAAAAAAGAATTAAACATCTAGAAACAATAGATTTGTACAGTCAAGTGACACTATACACACTTAACACAAAAATCCATGACTTTCCAAGACACAATTCAAAAGAAAATTGATACATTTTAAAATTTCACTCATAATTGTGGTTCAAAAAAATTCAAATATCTATGAATTGGATTACCTTAAAAGGTAAAAGATCTATACAAAGACATATAAATCACTACTCCCCCTCTCTTTGGTTTTAAAATCATATCCTGTGATGTCAGAGTTTATACCTGGCTCTGCACTCAGGAATCACTCGTGACAGTACTTAGAAATGAATAGAATATATTAGACTCAAAGCAAAGGGAACTATAAAAAGAATTGTACACCAGTTGATAAAGTTATTTCCCAGGAGTTAAACCATGGCAATTCCGAAGCCACTTTCTATGTATACTTAAATTGAATAATTAAGAAAATGGAAATAGAGTTGAGTGGATAGAGGACAAGTTTGCTCAGTGCCGGTGTAGGGGGTTACAAATATGCAAAGAGGATTTAGAATCATCCTTATAGTTATTGATTACACTAGGTTACCCATGTAAACTCATAGGTACATACATAAATATAGAAATATGGTATATGCAAATTTACAGGCAACTACATATGCATATATACCTCCTTGTTCTGACAGCAGGATATTTCCTATATATAATTACTCCAACAGAAAAAAAGCACAACTAGCATCCGAATCCTCGACTTCTATAAAAGAAATAAGAGCTCCTTAGAGACTTAGTGGATTATTAGAATGGAACATGAAATAATCAAGACAAACCTGGAATACATATTAGTTCTGGAAGAATCAGAAAGTATGCACAAAAGAAAAATGTCCATAGATTTGAGGATCTGTAAAGGAAACATGAGGATTATTGGTAGGAAATTATATCAGTCAAACTGAAGAAACTTAAACAACAGAGTCAACACTATAGTATTGGGGGGCAGGAGAGAAAGTACTTACCCTGACTTAGTGCTTGCTTCCTTTGAACCTCAATGTTCAATCCCTGGCATCACATATGTTCCCCTAAGCCTAACAAAAAGAGTTCCTGAGCATGGAAGCAGGAGTAAACCATTAAGCATGGTCAGATGTTGTTCAGTCAAAACAAAAAATAGCATTATATGATAATTCATGGTATAAAATAAATTTCTATATGTATGTAATTATAATATAAGTGAGATAAAAATCCAAAAAGTAGATATTTTGTCTTTTTAGAAATAGTTGTGTGTTCCTTGTATGAATTTTCTCCAGGGTATAAACCAAAGAAAGATATAAAAATAGGACCTTAGATTGGTGATTAAGATTAGTCTTATGTTAGACTAATGACCTCAAAAATATCCAAGTTTCTGTCACTTGAAGATAAAAATATTTTATATAGCCAAGGGAACGAAGGTTCTCCAGGGTATAAACCAAAGAAAGATATAAAAATAGGACCTTCGATTGGTGATTAACGTTAGTCTTTTGGTAGACTAATGACCTCAAAAATATCCAAGTTTCTGTCACTTGAAGATAAAAATATTTTATATAGCCAAGGGAATAAAGGTGCAAAGGGAATTAAGTTTGATAATCACTTGACCCTGAGATAGGAAAATTATCTTTTGTTATTAAGCCATCTTTATTATTAGCCAGCCTAATATAATTGCCAGAGTACTTAAATATTGAAAAGGAAAATAAAACCAAAATAGAAGCTTTATCAAGAAAAGACACCAAGAAATTCTGACCTTAAAATTCTGACCTCCCCCACCCCAAATGTCAAGGAAGTGAGGAGCTTATGGAAGCCAAAAAGGCAAGAGAATATGGTTTACTAGAGCCTTTGCAAAGAATGCAGTTCTCTGACTTTGCGATTTTAGCTTCAAAGAGAACTGGATTGGATCTGCAAACTACATAGAAATGTAGTAATTTTTTTAATTTAAAATTGCGATACTTAATCACAGCAATAAATAGTAAATGGATAAGAGTAACATCAATAGTGAGAAGTCATGATACTATTTTCCCTGACTTTCTGTTATGAGAGTGGTATTTTGTCACTGTGGTAGAGACCACAGTGTTGATAAGAGCAGAGCTCTTATCCTCACCTTCCATGAATTCCATCATGAAAAATTTCTTTTTTTTTTTTTGTTTTTGTTTTTGTGTCACACCTGGTGACGCTGAGGGGTTACTCCTGGCTATTCGCTCAGAAGTCGGTCCTGGCAGGCCCACGGGACCATATGGGAACCGGGGGATCGAACCACGGTCCGTCCTAGGTTAGCGCAGGCACCTTATCTCCAGTGCCACCGCCCGGCCCCATGAAAAATTTCTTAAGCACAATCCTAATGTGACAAGTTTATATAGAGCATGTGATTAGCAATGCTTAAAACCAGCAAGATCATCCAAAGTTTTTGTCTGTAAAAGTTGTAACAGTGGAGCTGAAGAAGATATGAGCATGCATGCAAGGTAATGGTTATACAGGATGGGAATCCTGAAACAGACATAAAAGACATTAGGGTAAAAAGAAGAACCTCTGAATAAATTATGCACTTGAGTTATTAATAATGCATCTATATAGCCTCATTAATTGTGACAAATGCATCCCACTAATGTAAGATTTTAATAGAGAATTGGGTGTGGGTGTGAAGAAATGCTACTGTGTTCATCATATAAAACTGGCATGAAACAGAAATTGAATGCAAAAGAAGGAGCTTTTGAAATGATTTCTGCTGCAGTTGCTGTCTGACTTTAAACACATGCTCAATCTTAAGGGATAGAAGCCTGAATGAGCCTAGCGAACTCAAAACTAAGAGTTTTTTTTCTTTCTGTAGTTTTGCTTTTTTTTTTTTTTATGCCACTGGACTTAGATTGATTGTTTTTCAGGAACAGATGAAAGGAACAAACAAAACTCCTTTTCTCTCCCTCAGTAAGGAATTTTTCTTTGCAAAGATGACTAACATACACCAGAATGGACTCTTTACAGTAGTCTGGAATTCTTTCACTCTGCCTATAAATTATTAGTTATTCTAGTCAGAGGTAAGGTTTCTCTAAAATAGCAGAAGCCAAGTTTGTTTTTATCAGTTAGATGTGACTTTTTTTTTAACTCTATGTTCTTTTTGAATCCTAAAGGAAAACCATTACCTCATTATGCATGTAAAACTGTAAGAGTGAAATCCACACATGACAGTGATGCTTTTGCACTGTATCCAAATTTCAGTATCTTAGCATATGCTCTTCTTTAGTTTGACAACTTAACCTGGCTGTCTGAATCATCTTATTAAATGGTGAAATCAAATCTTTGGAATGTAATCATTATAAATGTGGCACAATCTGATATACCCAATAGGAAGACCTCTAACTAGATGATTGGACCTCATAATATAAGCATATAACATGTTTCCTGCTAACAGGTAAGTTAATTGAGATTCATTCTTCAGAAACACTGAAAATAAATTAATCCAGAATTGTTTTTGATCTTGGAGACCAAACTATATTACAATAGCCCTAAATTCTTGAAAACAATATCAAAGTCTTAAAATATCATCTTTTTTGTTTGTTTTTGAGCTACACCCAGTGATGTTCAGGGGTTACTCCTGGCTATGTAGTCAGAAATCGCCCCTGTCTTGGGGGACCAATATGGGACGCTGTGGCATTGAACCACTGTCTGTTAGGTTAGTGCATGCAAGGCAAAGGCCCTACTGCTTGCGCCACCATTCCGGCCACCTAAAATACAATCTTGATGATTTCCTTTGAGAACTCAATCCTCTACATTTCTGTTCATTTTTCCTGAAATCCAAAAAATTCAGACTCCATCTTTTCTTCTTGTGTACTCAGGAAGATATCTACTGTTTGAGAGTTGTGCAGAAGAACTGGAAAAGCTAGAAGCTTTCAATAGCCCCCAAGAGGCACATATCTAAAAATCTGACAGAAGACTCACTTTGAGAGCTAAGCAAAATTAACTATGGTATTCTGACTTTCTAGTCTCTTTTCTTCCTCTTCTTTTGCAATACTCTGATGGATTAAATAGAATTATGAAAAATCTCATCAGTTTATAGTGATTAGTTTGATTCACTATATGTGTATAAACAGAATAGACATGGCAAGTTAATGCAAACTTTATTACTAATAAATTCTTGCTTTATTTTTATCTACTATTTCTGAAGAGAAAGGACAATTTTATCACAATCCCAAGTAAGGTGATGGGAAAAATATTCTTTCCACAAACACTAAATTATGTATATAATCAACACAAGCATCTTATATACAGACATAGCATTTTCTTTGAACCAGATACTAAACCCCTAAGGTACGTTATTTTTTTTTAAGTTAGACTTGCTTTTTTTCAAGTCCAAGGATAATTTTCAAAACAGGAAAGGTTTCTGAGACTTAGGGGTAAGTATATTTTAGAGGTGAATATATTTCAGCTGTACATTTCTATTAGCATATGTTGAGCATCTATTCATTTTTATCCACTAGGTGAATATATTGCTTCAATATACATGAGTCATTTTGTCACATGAACATTCTTGCAAAGTATTTATGCAGCTAGTCTTTCCTCCAAACACGCATTCCTGGACTTGCATTTGGCACTGTAGAAGAAGATTGCTATGATGTTCACATTTCAACAAATTCTCTAATCTTATTCTAACTTTGTAACTTGTGATCTGTACTAGTACTTTAATGGAATATTTTCCATTTTAGAAATATAGATACTCAAATATGTAGCCAGGCATTACTTTTCTTATTATACATTTTTAAAATAAGTCCCCAAATGAATATAGGATTTTTTTTATTATTCATAATCCTATCTCAATCATTGTGATATACCAGAACTATGGCTAGAAGTTGTTGAAAATGAGAGTGCCACCGAGACAGGGAGATAGTACAGGGGATGAGGGAAGATGCAAGCCTTGTTTGTGACTGACCTAGGTTAGATACCAGGCACAACTGGGATTAAGTGCTCTCCCAAGCAGGATAGGTGCAGAAATGAAGGCTTTTGAGTATGAATGGGTACACTGCCAAAGACTTTCTGCACCTCTCTCCCACTGGCATTCTTGGATGAGGATCACTGTAAATAGCCTGGACTCTGATTGGAGATCCACTCCACCTCTACAAAAAAAGAAAAAGAAAAACTATAAGAGAATAGGGAATATTCTCAGAAAATGTGTCTAGAATAATCATGTAATCCAACATTTCCACTTCTAGGTCTCTAATGCAAAACATAAAAATTAAAAAACTACATGTATACATATATAAACTCTTATTTTTATTGTAATATTATTCACAAAAACTGAGATACAAAAATAATTGAAATGTTTAGATATAAAATAATGGATAAGAAAATATTTCAGAAATACAAAATAGCATCCAACTCAGCTAGGAAAGTAATTGAAATTTTTCTATTCAATGTCATGGACAGTGATTAGCAGATGGAAGGGAAGGAAATTTGGACAATGGGTAACTGGCTATCTGGCATGATATGGTATCATATATACACTTTTGAAAAGTAAAATATGCAAACATTTTCCTGAAACTTACATAGATTTCTAAGAACTCTAAATTTAAAATTGAAGCTACTAATAATTGTAAGTTGTATGATTCCTTGAGAGAGACAAAGATGAAGCCTAAAACATTTGTTTCTTAAGCATTTCTCACAGATCATTGCTTGATATCTAAAACCGGAGATGGTGAACTGCTAGAGTTTGTCAAATTACTTTCCTTCTCAACTGTACTGCATTGATCACTTGTCGTTTTCATCAGTTTTTAGCTAAGTAATAAACATTTAAATAATCTAGAAAACTTTTGCAAATGAACACAACTTTTAATGTGAGCTAGATCATTGGGCTAATTAGTCATACAAAACAGTAATGCATAGAAGGGAAGTGACTGGCAAAGTTAGTGGAGAAAGCTTTTATTAAAATTATTACTCAATTGCCTAAATTGATGGCAACATGTAATTTTCTTCTTCGGAGTCCTCACTATAATTTGCTTCATTTAGTTTACTATGAGGAAAGTTCTATTTTTCTGTGATCACTGTAGCAACAGCAAATGAAGGTGCTTTCATGTGCTAAGCTTTTGATAATGCCAACCAAAAGGCACAAGCTTAACAAGAAGAAGAAACTAAAAGGTTAATTTTAATTATGATTATCCTTTGCTTATGACCACTGGAGCGATCCTACTCAGATCATGCAGAATACGCAATATACACTCCCACACATGCCAACCTGTTAGAGAGATACCCTTCTCTTTAAATGTTCCAGCTCTTAAAATAGATATTTCTAAAGAACAGCCTCAGTACTCAGATTTCAAAGTCACAAATTTCCTGTTAAAAGTGAAGAAGTAAATTACTAAGTTAATTTTTGTATTAATTTTTTTGTAAGCCTTAAAGCATTATTTTAGTATGATCTAGTGTGAAGAAAATGTTTTTCAAGAATACTGGATTTTTTTTAATGACTAGTTCAATGCATAGTCCATAGGAACAGGAAAAAAGATTTTTCAGGCAGTAAGATACTCAAGAAGAATACATTCTTATTCTAAATCTTATTTTATTTATCTATCTATTTATTTATTTATTTATTACTTAAAGCTCATTTACTGTTTCTTGAAGATAAAATTAAATTTATGTAACATAGCTTAAACTTCTACCCTGTTATGTTTCTTTTTCCTTCTTCAGTATCTTTCTCTGAAGAGGGGGCACTAAACTGCTTATTGTTTTCCAATATTCCATATTACTTCGTTTTTCAGTGCTTGTACTCAAGTATATGCTCTGACTTCTTCTATTCTTCCAGGCTACTTCTAGAGTATTACTCTCCTCTCAAATTTTTAGTTCCATTTTCTGCAGGTATATTCCTAATTAATTTCCTTGAAACTCTAGTCATCCTTTATGGTAATGTTTTTTCCTCTTTCTCAGTTCTTAGGTGGTAACTTAGAAAATGGGTCAGAAGTTGGGAAAGTATTCTCCCAGATGATATAGACATAGCAGCACTTATCTGGAGAGTAGATCTTTGTTACAGAGAAAATACTATGTGATTGCACAACGATTATATTTCCCTTCTCCTCCCAGACTCAGGAGAGCTTTGGCCCAAGAACCTTGTGTGATTCCTGGAGATAATATAGCTCCTGATGGAATAGAGATGTAAGTCTACAATCAGTGAGTCTTCTGGTTTTCAGGATGATTCACATCTACCCTTTAGCAAATTGTTAAGTTTACTATTTCCGTGTTCTGACTAGTTAGATAATGACTCCAAGTTTTTGTTTCATGTAAGTTTCTCGCAAATACCACACTCAAGTTGTCTCTTTATCTTTAGAATGCAGAGAACCAGCTTACCTTGCAACATTATTTTTCAGATGGATCCAAAATATCTACATCTTTTTGTTTGTTTTAAAGACAGAAATGATGTCTTCTAAGAGTTTAACATATTTGATCTAAAGCAAAGAAATCCTTCAGGCCTCATTATTAGCATCCTGATTTTTCTAGATATTCTGTGATTGATATACAGGCAAAGTGGAAGCTGTGAGCCTATTTTCTCTGATTACTTCCTTTGTTTATGTTCTTTGGAGTTTTGGTTAAATATTCAATTTGTATGTAGTAATTTTATTCCTTTTCTTTTCTTTCTTTTTTGGTTTTTGAGTCACACCCAGCAGCGCTCAGGAGTTACTCCTGACTCTACACTCAGAAACTGCTCCTGGCAGGCTCGGGGGACCATATGGTATACAGGGATTTGAACCATCGTCCTTTCGCATGCAAGGCAAATGCCTTACCTCCATGCTATCTCTCTGGCCCCAGTAATTTTATTCCTTAGTGATTACTTTGTCAAGTGTTCCCAAGTACTTAAAACAACAGGACAAATAATCCTACTCTTCCCGGAATAGTAAATTGTCTTTTAGTGTAGATGTCTTCCCAGGGAATTTAAAAGTCTTAGAGTGCATTAAAAAAGCTTCATGTCCATTATAAATAGATATGTTTCTCTTCCTTGAGCTAATTTGTATACATGAGTTGAGTCAAAGGTTCTGCCTGATATTACAGAATGTTGCCTGGGGCCTAGTTATATTAATTTATAATATTTAAGCATTATCTATACATCAGATTTCTATAAATATTTATTTTAACATTCATTATGGATGGTTGCTATATATATGGTAAAGCCAAGAAAAACCCAAGATTTCTCTTCACCAATAAGATATTTTATTCACTCATGTATCATTCTGTATAATAGAATGACAAATGTTTTTTTTTGTTTTGTTTTGTTTATCTGTTTGTTTTTTTTGGCTTTTGGGTCACACCCAGCAGCGCTCAGGGGTTACTCCTGGCTCCATGCTCAGAAATTGCTCCTGGCAGGCATGGGGGACCATATGGGGCACCGGGATTCGAACTGATGACCTTTTGCATGAAAGGCAAACGCCTTACCTCCATGCTATCTCCCGGGCCCCAGAATGACAAATGTAATCCAAATTATTATGGCCTGCATGAATCACCAACAAAACGCTTGTTTTTAAAAATACTTTAATGTTTTAAAGATTTAGTCCATAGAGCTGTTTAATTCCTAAACCAGGGCAGAAGTGTGAACACTTTCTTCACAGTTCTTCTAATTATGCAATTATACTACCAACCATGTCAAATAAATCAATACTGTTGTGTTGTTTCAGTACACTGCTTCTGGAAGAAATTCAGTATGAAGCTAGGTCACACTGTCAATCTTAAAACAAAACCAAGCATAGTGGAAATCAAAAAGAGCATCTAAAATAAACTATAAATAATATTCTCTATTTTATCCTTCTGTCATTCTCATATAAAAAAGAACTTGCAAGGAACCCTCCCAAGCAATATTACTTTTTATTCAAATTAACTTTCTTTATGACTTAATGAGAAGATACCATACAATGTTCTGTACCTGTCCAATTAAAAATTTATTTTAAAATGTATCCTTGACATTTCATTTTTTTCAGTACATTTTTGGAGCATGGATGTAAGTCAAATTGAGGGAAAATGCTTTGTTAGTCCTATTTTACCTTTTATTTTGCCTTCCAGTTTCTCCAATGATAATTAAGTTCATTATGAAAATTATTCAAAACAAGGTAGTACAGAATAACAATTACGGGGCCAGAGTGGTGGGGACAGTGGTAGGGCTTTTGCTTGCACACGGCTGATCTAAAGGACCACAGTTCAATCCCCAGGCATCCCTTATAGCCCCCAAGTGAGGAGCGACCTCGGAGCTCATAGTCAGGAATAACCCCTGAGCGTCACCGGGTGTGCCCCCCCAAAAAATAACAATTACATATGTACTATATTAATATATGTATATCATATTATACATACATATATACCATATATACTGTTTATTCATGAGAAATCAGGGAAAGCATACGGCCAACCCAGGACTACCTGCGTTCAATCTCTGGAATCCCCTATGTTCCTTCAAATCTGCTAGGAATGATTTCTGAGAGCAGAACCAAGAGATACCCCTGAACACTGTTGAGTGTGGCCCCTAAACCAAAAAAAAAAAAAAAAAAAGAAAACAGCTTTTATTGGCTGGAATTGTATGAAAAGGGAAGGAATTTCTACAACAGAAGATTCTATGGTTTTAAATGCTCCATAAGTTAGACAATATGAAACTTCTTTGATATAAAGATTAAAATTGTTTTAATATGCAGTTGTTTTAATTGCTTTCATCTTACTAGCTTGCCAAGAAAGAGAGATAAACTCAATTAAAAAATAAGAAATGGTGGCCAGAGCAGTGACCAAGCAGTGGGGTGTTTGCCTTGCACGCACTAACCTAGGATGACCGAGGTTCGATCCCCAAGCATACCATATAGTCCCCAAGCCAGGAGCAATTTCTGAGCACATAGTTAGGATTAACTCCTGAGCTTCATGGGGATAAACAATGATATCACAGAAGTACACAGTCATAGGAAAGTACTAGGATGGTTTATGCAAACTAAAAAACCTAGTAGAAATGGCATTCTTAGAATCATACACCTCTTTTAGAATGAAACAGGAAGAAATATAAAGACCAGATACATAAATTGTAGACATAGAACATGAAAGAATAACTAAAAGTCTCCCTAACTAGATGTCATTAGCCAGTTTTACAATGAATCAACATTTTCAAAGAACTTTTATCTATTTTGTTTAAATTATTATAAAATATTTAAGAGGAAAACAACATTGATAAGACCACTATAATTTCCAGATTTGTAATGTATAGATACACTTACCAATGAAACTAAAGATCTCTGCTGAACATATATGCAAAAATCTTCAACAGAATACACACAAATTAGATTCAACAATACATTAATAGATTTTTCATCATGACAAAAGGGAATTTATTGCAGAGATGTACATATGAAAAGGCAGAGGAAGGAGAGATGCCTTAACAAGAGGCATGCTCTAATATGTACCCTTAAGTGTGAGGCTTTGTGTTTGGTCTCCAGCACTGCATTGCCTTACCCACATAAATATTCTGTAATTGCATGGCCCTCCTGGCCCCTGAGAATCATTGGTAAACTTTTGCTTTGTTTCTGCTTTAAGTTCAATCTAACAATTGTGACAAAAATTTGCATTTCATGTATTAAAAGTCTAATGTCCCAAAATAAAAAATCACTCAATAACAAAAAATTAAGCAGCCTAATAAAAAAATAAACAAAAACCTGAATAAACCATTCTCAAATACCATTCTATGGATTCAGAAAATAAATTCAATGTTGATTACTATTAGAGATAAGCAATGATAAGCATAATGAAGTATCATTTCTAATAAGAATGACTTTTGTCTAAAAGATTAAAAATAAGTATGAGTAATGATGCTAAGGAAAAGGAACTCTGTTGGTAAGAAATAAATTGATACAATGTCTACTAAAAGTAGAAAAATTAAAATGATAAAAATCATAATTAGGTAAACTCAAAAATACCATCCTTGGGTCTATATTTAAAAAATATGAACATACAAATTCAAGAGAATAGTTGAACCTCTCTGGAATCATTACTCACAATAGTCTTAATATGATACATATCCCACACCCATCAGCAGTTGAATATATAAAGAAGATGTGATATGATTATTCAAAGAAATAATATTCAACCGCTAAAAAATTAAATCAGAGCCATATAGTACAGGGGCTAAATAATTTGCCTTAAATGCAGCCAGCCCTGGTTTAATTCTCATCACCATATAAGGTCCTCTCAATAATCCCTTGAGCATTGGCAGGTGTGGCCCAATTTTGGTATAACACAAGTC
This sequence comes from Crocidura indochinensis, assembly GCA_004027635.1. NCBI lineage: Eukaryota > Metazoa > Chordata > Mammalia > Eulipotyphla > Soricidae > Crocidura > Crocidura indochinensis. Next base: position 39,262 of record PVKC010000969.1, on the reverse strand, counting down.
CTTGCCCAAGCATGAATTCCATGCCCCAAGATGAAATCATGCCTTTTGGGATGAAATATATGGATTTCAGGTGATTTAATTAAGTGAAAAATCAGGACCTGAAAGGCAATTTCCTGATTGTTTCATTCATGTGGGGAATATGAATAACTAAAACAAACCAGAAAACACTAACTCACTATGTGAAAACTATTGTGGTTTAGAATGGAAGAAGAGATGCTTTAGAAGGGAGGGGAGAAAGAGGCTTACAGAGATATCTTGGGAGGTACTAAGGAATTGAAACTGTGCTTGTAGAAATGGTACAAACTAAGCTACTTCCCTAAAATTCTATCTTTTTCCTTTATATCTTAAATCTTTTACTTATGTTTAATAATTATCAATTTATTATAAACCAAACAATAAATACTAAAATGCTTTTATTTTGGTTAAAATAATGAATAGCACTTAGAGATATCTTTAATGCCCTGAGTTTGAATTTACTTATAAGTTTCTCGGAATTTCTGATCTCAACTAATACAAATTTAATATTGATGTAATTTTAATATTTTCAACTTTTGGAGCTGACTGCTCAAATATTACTTCATTATCATTTTTTGTGTTTAATAATTAAAATATGGCTTCACATTTTTAGATGCGCTAGATATAAAATGCTTGGTGTCAACATGTGATTAGCTACTATGATACTGAGAGAAGAAAACATCATCATTGAAGAATGTCTTGTAAAAAATTACTGTCATATTTCAGTAATAAATTAGATGTTCATTGTTGTTCAAATAGGTCATATTAATGAGTTCATGTAAAATTTGTTAGGACTACCTTTAGTGTAATTTGAATCTTTTAATAACTGACTTAAGACTCCACTTATAATTTTTTATAATCTTTTCTTAATTTCTAAAATTTCATCCTAAAACACAAAGTAAAATCACGTTGGGAATATATGTCTATAGAGATGCAGGATGTAATAGCATTGAAGAAACACTATCTTGGACCCATGTTACTCAAGTCCAATCTCATCTCCTGTTGGGATTCCATATGTCACTGTGTCACTGTCCTCACCATCTGAGCTTTGGTTGTTCTCATTTTAAATTAGCTCTAGTTTCTTAGATGTACACGATCTGCTGCATTTTCAGCACAGTGACTGATCAAAGATAAATGACTCAGTCAAAATCTGATGTCTATTCAAATTCTGTTGCAGAAATGGCATTTGAAATAGATTCGAAAAATCATAGTTATACATTGGTTAAGATTATATTCAGTGTAATATATGAATGAATGCTAACTTCTGACAGCTAGTGAAATCTACTGAATATTGAATAGAAGTAAATAATTCTTATATTTTTGTATGCCATTAGTCATTTTAAAAAAGAGAGTATAGTGGTATAAAATGTAGTTTGGGATGTATAATAATATTTTTCTTATCATAGTTCTCTTTGGAAATAAACAACATTGTAACCAAGTATGAAGACTAATTAGATTTTTGTTTTGCTACTAAGTAGAAAATGCCTTACTCTGGTTTAAATTATGTTGGGTGATGAGATCAATAAACTGATTATAGTAAACTTACTGCATTTTCCAGGAAGGCTAATTAGGAATAATGTATAAAACAAAACAAAACAAATTTAGTATAGATTTTTAAAAGACCAACTTTATCCTTGAACACATAGATTTACATAATCTCTTTCCATTCTGGTACTGAATTAACAATTATATGAGCCAGAAGAAACTATCTAATTAAGGAATAAAATGTATTCTGTGCTTTTACACTTCCCTGGATTCTATTATAGAATTATCTGTGAAGATGATGAAATACTGCTCACTCACTAAGTAATTTATGCCTATATGGCCATTTATCATTAGAACTAATTGTGGCTTAGCATTAAACTTAGAGTAATGCTGTAAAAGCTGTGGATCTTTGGAATGCTCCCATGTCATCCTGACAAGACATCTCTTATTTAGCTCAATTTTTCTGCTTTCTCCATTGGTAAATGAAGGATTTATTCAGGAGGATTAATGGAACAGATTAGAGCCATGTCTGACATTACCTTCCCTTTCACCCCTCCTTCCCCATAAAATTTTCTAGCTTATTTCCTAACTTTTTCTAAATCTTTTTTATTTATCTCAACTGCAACACTGTTTCCTAAACCAAGCCACCACCATTTGTCTGTGTCCTTCTTTATCACCTACAACTACAGCGATTCCAATCATGATGACCTAAAAGATAATCTTTCATGTTTTTTTTTTTGTTTGTTTTTTGTGTTTTTGGGCCACACCCGGTGACGCTCAGGGGTTACTCCTGGCTATTCACTCAGAAGTCGCTCTGGCAGGCACGGGGGACCATATGGGGAACCGGGGGATCGAACCGAGGTCCGTCCTAGGTTAGCGTAGGCAAGGCAGGCACCTTACCTCCAGCGCCACCGCCCAGCCCCAATCTTTCATGTTAAGGATATTTTGTTTGGATAACACATTTTTAAAAATGCAATCCCATTTGATTACTTTTTATCTATCTATTTATCTATCTATCTATCTATCTATCTATCTATCTATCTATCTATCTATCTTTTTTTTTTTTTTTTGGTTTTTGGGTCACACCTGGCAGCGCTCAGGGGTTACTCCTGGCTCCATGCTCAGAAATTGCTCCCGGCAATTATGGGGCACTGGGATTCGAACCGATGACCTTTTGCATGAAAGGCAAACGCCTTACCTCCATGCTATCTCCCAGGCCCCTTTTTATCTATCTTAATTTTTTATGGTATATTCATTTATGTACTTGATTAATACTTAACTATTATCTATAAATTCCCCAAGAACAGCCATTGAATATATTTTGTTAATTATTACTTCATCCAACACAAAAGTTTTTTGTAGCACAACTGATATTTGATATATTTTGAATTAATGAATGAATGAATAAATCAGAGAATAAATGCCAACGTTATAAAAAATTTCTGGTTCTTGATTCAAGTATATTTATTTAATCAACTGTTTTAGGATAAAAATGGAGAAAAATTGAGCACTTAGCAAAATATAGATAAATTACTTTGTCATCAAGTTACCTTCACTTTAATGGTATCATGAAGCAATGATATGCTATAATTATAGTATTTTATTTATTCAAATTTAATTCTCAATAGTTTAATGTAAATAGTTCCTTTTTTTTTTTGGGGGGGCCACACCCAGTGACGCTCAGGGGTTACTCCTGGCTATTTGCTCAGAAGTTGCTCCTGGCAGGCACGGGGACCATATGGGAACCGGGGGATCGAACCGCGGTCCGGTCCGTCCTAAGGCAGGCACCTTATCTCCAGCGCCACCACCCGGCCCCGTAAATAGTTCCTTAAAAGTTGTAACCTTTAAATTAACACTTCCATTGAACATTAATGAAATTACTTTATTATATAGTACAAAGTACTGAATTTTCACATATATTTCTTTTAGTTTGTACTATTTCTCTGGCTCAGTTGTTGATCTTTTTGGTTGATTGTTTTTTATTTTATTTTTTAATATCTTAATTTATACAATCTGATTACAAAAATGATTGTAGTTAGGTTACAGTCATATAAAAACACCCCCACTTCACCAGTGCAACATTCCCATAATCCATGCCCCAAATCTTCTACCTCCCTACCCACCCATGCCTGTATTTGAGACAGGCTTTCTACTTCCCTCATTCATTCACATTGTTATGTTAGTTATCAGTGTAGTTATTTCTCTAATTGCATTCACCACTCTGTGATGAGCTTTATTTACATCATGAGCTGGACCTTCAGCCCTCATCTCTACTGTCTCTGAGAATTATTATAAAAATGTCTTACTTTTCTTAAAACCCATAGATGTGTGAGACTATTCTGTGTCTATCTCTCTCCCTCTGATTTATTTCACTCAGCATAACAGAATCCATGTACATCCATGTATAGGAAAATTTCATGACTTCATCTCTCCTGATGGTTGCATAATATTTCATTGTGTATCTATGCCACAGTTTCTTTAGTCATTCATCTGTTGAAGGGCATCTTCGTTGTTACCAGAGTCTGGCTATTGTGAATAGCACTGCAATGAATATTGTGAGAAAGGGATTTTTAATTATATTTTTGTGCTCTGAGGGAATATCCCTAGAAGTGGTATAACTGGATCATATGAGAGTTCAAATTCCAGTTTTTGGAGGAGTTTTCATATTATTTTCCATAAAGTCTCGACTAGAAGGCATTCCTACCTGCAGTGAATGAGAATTCATTTCTCACCACATTCCCTCCAGTAGCGATTGTTCTTGTTCTTTGTGATATGTGCCAGTTTCTGTGGTGCTAGATGATACCTTATTGTTGTTTTAATTTGCATCTCCCTGATGATCAGTGATGTGGAGCATCTTTTCATGTGACTTTTGGCCATTTGCATTTCTTCTTCTACAAAGTGTTCATTTCTTCTCTCCATTTTTGATGGGGTTAGATGTTTCTTTTCTTATAAAGTTCTGTCAGTGCTTGTATATTTTGGGTATTCGCACCTTATCTGATAGATATTGGGTGAATAATTTCTCCCATTCAATAGGGAGCTCTTGTGTGCTAGGCATTATTTCTTTTAGGGTGCTGAATAGCTTCTCAGTTTAATATATTGCCATCTGTTTATTTCTGCTTCCACTTATTTGGAGAGTGATGTTTTCTCCATGAAAATGCGTTTAGTCTCAATGTCATGGAGTGATTTACCTATGCGTTGTTCTATATATCTTATGATTTCAGGTCTGATATCAAGCTCTTTACTCCATTTGGATTTGACCTTCATACATGGTATTAGCTGGGGCTCTGAGTTTGCTTTTCTGAAAGTGGCTAACCAGTTGTGCCAACATCACTTGTTGAAGAGGCTTTCTTTGCTCCATTTAGAATTTTTTGCTCCTTTATCAAAAATTAAGTGATTGTATGTCTGGGAACATTATCTGAGTATCCAAGTCTATTCCACTGATCTGAGGGTCTGTGTTTATTCCAATACCATGCTGTTTTGATAACTATTGCTTAGTAATACAGCTTAAAATTGGGGAAAGTAATGCCTCCCATACTCCTTTTCCCAAGAGTGCTTTAGCTATTCGAGTGTGTTCATTGTTCCAAATGAATTTCAGAAGTGTTTGATCCACTTCTTTGAAAAATGTCATGGGTATCTTTAGAGGAATTGCATTAAATCTGCACAATGCTTTTGAAAGTATTGGCATTTTAATGCTGCTGATCCTGCCAATCCATGAGCAGCCTATGTGTTTCCATTTCCACGTGTCCTCTCTTATTTCTTGGAGCAGTGTTTTATAGTTTTCTTTGTGTAGATCTTTCATATCTTTAGTCAGATCGACTCCATGATATTTGTTTGTGTGGCACTAATGTGAACGGAGTTGATTCCTTAATATCCATTTCTTCCCTATCATTATTGGTATATAAAAAGGTCATTGATTCCTGTGTATTAATTTTGTAGCCTGCCACCTTGCTATATGAGTCTATTGTTTCTAGAAGCTTTTTAGTAGAGTCTTTAGGGTTTTCTGAGTAGAGTATCATGTCATCTGCAAACAGTGAGAGCTTGACTTCTTCCTTTCCTATCTGGATACCCTTAATATCTTTTTCTTGCCTAATCGCTATAGCAAATACTTCCAGTACTATGTTGAATAGGAGTGGTGAGATAGTACCAGAATTTAGAGGAAAGGCTTTTAATTTTTCTTCACTGAGAATAATATTTGCCATTTTCTTGTGGTAGATGGCCTTAAGTATATTGAGAAAGGTTCCTTTCATTCCCATCTTGCTGAGAGCTTTTATCAAGAATGGGTGTTTTACCTTATCAATTTTTTTTCTCTGCATCTATTGATATGATCATGTGATTTTTATTTTTCTTGTTGTTGATGTTGTGTATTATGTTAATAGATTTACGGATGTTAAACCAGCCTTCCATTTCTGGAATGAAACCAACTTGACCGTAGTAAATGACCTTCTTGATGAGGCATTGGATCCTATTTTCAAGATTTTGTTGAGGACCTTTGTATCTGTGTTTATCAGGGATGTTGGTCTGAAATTTTCATTTTTGTCATCATCTCTATCTGATTTCGATATCAAGGCGATGTTGGCTTCATAAAAACTATTTGAATGCGTTTCTGTTTTTTCAATTTCATGAAACACGCTGGCCAAAATTGGTAGTGGTTCCTCTTGAAAGGTTTGAAAGAATTCATTTGTGAAAACATCTGTTTGCTTGGATGATTTTCCACAAGCCTTTCATCTTAATGATACAACTTATAGAATTAGAAAATGATCAACAAAAAGAACTAAAAGTAGGGAGACGGAAGGAAATAACAAAGTTTAGAGCAGAAATCAATGAAGTGAAAACCCAAAAAACAATCCGAAAGATCAAAGAAAGCAGAACTTGGTTCTTTGAAAAAAATAAAGATTGATAGATCATTGACAAAACTCACAAAGAAAGAGAGAGAGAAACTTGATAACCTGTATTAGAAATGAAAAGGGCGGGAGCCGGGAGGTGGTGCAGGAGGTAAGGTGCCTGCTGCCTTGCCTAGGACGGACCACGGTTCGATCCCCCGGTTCCCATATGGTCCCCTGTGCCTGCCAGGAGCGACTTCTGAGTGCATAGCCAGGAGTAACCCCTGAGCGTCACTGGGTGTGGCCCAAAAACCAAAAAAAAAAAAAAAAAGGGGGGGGGGAATCACTACAGATATTGCAGAGATTCAAAGGGTAATCAGAGATTACTTCGAGAAACTTTATGCCTCGAAACATGAGAACCTAGAAGAAATGGATAAATTCTTGGACTCTTATAATCTTCCATGGTTGAACAAAGAGGATATAGCATATCTAAATATCACCATCACTATTGAGAAAATTAAAACGGTAATCAAATGTCTTCCAAAAACAAAAGCCCAGGCCCACATGGATTCACTAATAAATTCTTTATATTTGGTTTTGCATCTGTAAAATCCAGCTGTTGTTTATCCATAAGCTTTGTATTCTTCCTTCAAACCTGAAAATAAGTCGGGTTGGGTACAATATTCTAGGTGAAGCATCCATTTCATATTGTGTTGCCATAATATCCCACCACTGTCTGGCCTTGAGAGTTTCTTGTGACATGTCTGCTGTAAATCTTAAGGATGCTCCTTTGAATGTAATTTCCCTTTGAGCTTGCTGCTTTCAGTATTCTATCTCTATCTGTGGGATTTGTCATTGTAACTTGAATGTGTCTTGGGGTGTTTTTCTTCGGATCTCTTTTAGATAGTACTCTTTGGGCATGCAGGATTTGATTGCATGCAGTCATTAGCTCTGGGAGTTTCTCTGTGATAATGTCTTTGACTGTTGATTCTTCCTGGGCATCTTCTTCCTGGGCCTCAGGATTCCAATGATTCTTATGTTGTTTCTGTTGAATTTATCAAAGACTTCTATTTTCTTCTGTTCACATTCCTTGAGTACTTTTTCCATTGTCTGATCATTTGCCTTAAGGTTCTTTTCCAATCTCTTCTGCTGTATGGAGTTGTTCTGCATTTCATCTTCCAGTTCACTGATTCTGTCCTCAGCTACTGTTACCCTGTTGGAGAGACTTTCCATTGAGTTTTTCAGTTCAGCTACCAAGTTCTTCAGATCTGTTATTTCAGTTTGGAGTTTTCTGATCTGTCTTTGTGTTCTGTTCAGCTTGAGCTATGTTTTATTTGATTTCTATGAGGATCCTCTATATTTCTATTCTAATCTTCTCATTTAGAGATTACTCAGATGGCTGTATTTTTGGGGTCATCAGAGCTATCATCTTCAGTCTCTGTTCATGGTGGTTGCCTATGATGTTTCCCCCTTGTCACATGTGTAGTATGACCTTTTTCTACGTGTACAGTGGGGTTCATTATTTATAAAGTGCATGTAGCTGTGAAGCAATGTGGAAGGGCCATGCTCTTCTGGAGCCTCTAGGAGATAGTTTTTGCTGTGTCATTCTTGGCCTTCTCAGGACAGTTTCAGGAGACAGAAGAGAAGAGAAGAGAAACAGGTAATGGTGACAGATCCTCTCAGTCTCTCTCCCAGTTGCTATGCCTCACATATATTTCTACCATCACCTGGAATAGCTATTGATTTAACATGTGTCCTTTTTGTTTACAAGTCCTTAATTTGTTCTCATTGCTAATGTAAGCTAAGATTGAGAGCCAAATACTAAAATTTTTCTCCACCTTTCACATATGTTCCTCATACAATTTTACTCAAAAACAAGCTTTCAAGTAGGAATTTATTCTTTGGAGGTAAAACCCCTAATAGATTTTTCTGTCAAACTAAAAGATTCATTTATTTTCTTTCCCTATCTTTTTTGTAGATCTTACTTTCACTCTTGCTTCTCAAATTTAACTTCATCATCACTCCCTATCCAATTGTCCCCAGATCATATTGTTCAATATCTGAACATTTTTTCTATCCCTCAATCTGTTTAATACAAAACCCCTCAACACAAAATCTCTTTGAGTTATAAACATTTTTCATAATGTTGAATTTATGAGCGGTTTTGCCTTGCTTCTGATTCACAGGTAACTTTTGTATTTCTTGTAGTACTTCTCACATAATAGCACTTATCCTGCTTTGTCACTTACTATGACACTAGTAAGTAACTAGGTTTTGACCTCAATTAATTGTATTGCACATCAGAAATAAATACTAATTTCAGGGAAGAGAACCCTAAAGTAAAATAATTTGAGAGATCTTGTTTAAAAGAATACAAGGAGTGGAATAAATGTTGCCTCTGAATTTATTAAAAGAAGAGATAAAAATAAAATTCATTAAAAACTTCTTGAGACCAAAATGTCACAGAAATGAGGTAATTTTTGAAATTTGATATTAATATTTATTAACTAATTTTGATTCCATTATACTTATGACAACTTTATAAAATATTTTATGTAAAAAATTTTAAACTGTTAATTATTTTGCCAGAATAGATTGAATTTTTGTATTGAGTTTAGAAATGATTGTTTTGAATAACACCCACCATTGGCAATGCCATAATTTTTAGAATCTCATCTAATTTGGGAAAATGCCAACTTTCTTTCATGCATGAACTGTGAGATTAGAAGGCTTTTTCAGACTAGTTTCTGGCATTGCATATTTTAAAATGATAGTGAGTCAGAGAAATAGAATATCTGTTGAATACAGGCAGGTGGTGGAGAAAAAGGCGAGGGGGTCATTTGGTGGTGGAAAATCTGCACCGGTGAAGGAGGGTGTTATTTTTTATAACTAAAACCCATCTAAAATGTTTGTAATCATGGTACTTAAATAAAGGTATTATTTAAAATAAATAAAGTAAAATGCTTTTCTCTTTCACTGTGAACTATTTAAGTGTTTAAAGCCAGGGAAGAGCTTACATACTGATGTCATTGATACTTCGTGCAAAATATTTTAGGCTGGATACAGAAACATTAGATCAACTTTTATTAACTCATAAGTAATCTATTATATAAAATAAATTTATCAAATATTTATGGTTAATAACTACTGCTTTATTCTATACTAAATTATAATAAAATACACATTCATTGGTTTATTTAACATCTATATTTTACCGACTTCAAAAATGGTGTTTTTTGAAGTTTTCTTGGATACCTCTAGAATAATTGTCAATATTATTGCGTGGCAATTATATTTTGACATAATTCAAAAGCTTTTGAGATAACTTATTAAATCTTCTGAAGATCTCTACCAATGAATGATAGCTGAAGAACAAAGAGTTTGACAGCCAAAAATTTGGAAAAGTTTTGAATCCAAGTAATCTATAAAGTACAAGTTTACCACATTTGTACACAGTAAAACTAGAGTATTTAAAAGGAGATGTTAGCAACTAGGAGGAGATAATCATAGCTTTATACTCCATATAACTATTCACAAATATTGATTTACCTAGGTTTTATGCTACATATCATTATAAAATTGTAAAAGGTAGAATCCCAGTTCATGTGACCTCTAGTATTCAAGAATGGGGAAGTTCGGAATAATATTAAAATAATAAATCAAAATTTATTATCAATCAAAAATTTCAAATATCAGTCCTAAAAATTATAAAATTTATTCTAAAAATATATTAAAATTAAAAATATTACATCCTCACCAACCACTCATTTAACACAAATTTTTTAAATATCAACAACAATAAGCCAGACAATCTGCTTGATTCTAATTACTCTAAAGTATACAAGAAAAAAATTAAGCCTTCTAAAACTTAACCAAAGTGAATCAAAATTTATATAATTTGTCATCAGGAAATTGCAAATTAATAGAACAATGAAGTAACACTTCCCACCAGTGAGATTAGCTCACATATAAAGAACAAAAATAGCTAGTGTTAAGTGAATGTGAGGGAAAAAGGACCCTCATTCACTGCTGGTAGGAATGACAACTAGTACTTCCTTTTTCTAAAGCCATATGGAAATTAAGAAAACTAGGAATTGAAATTCCATGTGATCCAGCATTTGCATTTTGTCAGTTAACGAAGTCCCTAACACTATTCAGGAAAGATAATTGCATTCATCTGTTAATCACAACACTGTTCACTATAGGCCAACTCTGGAAAGAACCCATGTCCAAGAACAGCTCACAGGGTTGAGAAACTCTGATACATTTACATAATGGAATATTGCACAGTTTTAAAGAAAGATTAAACCATGTGCTTTAGTGCTGTATGGATAAATTTGGAAAGAATCATGCAGTATAAGTTAATCAGAGAGACAGAGATCAACACAAAATGATCTCTCTCATATGTGGGATATAAAGAAGTTTAGTAGGGAAAAGCAATGCCTAAAGGTGACAGAAACTAAGAACTGGTCTTTAGTGGTTTATCTTACCACAGGGCTGGAGAATTATGGGACACTTGGACAGTGGCAGAAAAACTAAACACTCTCACAAGGGTGTAGTATTGGAATGCTATATGCACAGAATCGCATTAACATTTTGTTTATGTTTGCTTTTTGTTTGTTTTGGGGGTGGGGCCACACCCAGTGACACTCAGGGGTTACTTTCTACTTACTCAGAAATTGCTCCTGACTTGGGACCTTGGGACCCTGGGAGATCAGACCACGGTCGGTTTTAGGCTAACCCTGGCAAGGTCTTAGGCTAATGCCTTACCACTCGTGCCACTGCTCCAGCCTCATGTTTGTTATGTTTTGAAATCACCCTTACAGTGCTCAGAGCTTGCTCCTGGCTCTAAATTGAAGGATCATTCTTGGTAATGCATAGGGAACTGATCATATGTACCTGGCATGGTACAAGGAAGTCACCCTACCTGATGTACTATTGCTCCAGCCCCTATTAACCACAGTGCCTGATATATACATATATATTTTAATATAATTTTTATTTTGATCATAGATTTTAGGCACATGTTCACACAAAATCAGGGGGATTCCCATCACCAATTTGTCCTCCCTACACCTCTGCTTTTGTCCTACCTCCCATATCCTCCTCCCTCATCCCCGGGGCTACTAGAATATGTGGTCCCTTCTGTACCTAGCTTACTACTTAGTCTTGGTCTCGGTGTCTCCCTTATTTCCCCCTCTAACTGGGAGGCAGGACTAGATAGTTCAAGTTATGTGGTGGGAGGTCTGAATGGATTGAGGGGGTGAAGGGATAGTTGGATTTCCAAAGGGGGGGAAGGGGAAGGTAAATGGAAGGGGTAGGAAAGAAGAAAAGAGAAAATTCATTAGAAAGAAAGGGAGAAGAGAAAAGAAAAAAGAAAAGAGAAGAAAAGAAAATAAAAATAAAAAAGAAAGTATTGAGAAGAGAGGAGAAAATAGCAAGGGAATGCTAGTTTACTTGAATATGTTCTATGAGTAGGGCCTGTACTATAAGTCTGTACGTCACAGTTGCTGCTTTGGTGGTCTGACTGGTCACATGCTTCAAATCCTAAAAGAAGGTATAACTTAGAGATAAAGTGTATGTTAAAGAGTTTTCTCAGGACATTCTCGTAGTGCAAGCTGGGTATGGTATCTCGTGTGACTGAGCCCCGAGATGCCATCTTAGTTTGTCCACCCTTTGTATCCAAGAATGTCTGTGGACAGAAAAGCTGAGAGGTTATTTTAACTATAGTAAGATTAGGGCATAAAAACGTAGTGTTATGAGATGTTTCCATTGGAGTCAGAAAATGGATTAAAAAGACACTGAGGGAACAAAACTTCTAGAACCACAAAGAAAGGCTTCATCATAAGCCCCACTCCTGGACCTGTGCAGATACTGAGATCTCTAGATACAGAGGTCTGATTCTATCACCCTTGACGGAGCAGAAGTCCTCCAAACACCAGGAAAGCACCACCGGGAGAGTAAATGAACCTGAACGAAGTATATAGTTAATCCTGTGACAATATACTCCAAGGGTGGAGGAACCCCATATCTCTTAGGCTAAGTGAATTCCTTTTCGAATGACCCTAATATTTACTGTGCCAGTGCAGGAGGGGGAAAAAAGGCAAAAAGCACAAAACATTTTTAATTTTTGATATATTATTTTTATCTTCATTTTTTATTATTACTTTTTTATTTTTATTTACCTATCTACTTTTTGTCAATTTCTTTGTTTTGATGTGGTTATTGAAGTTGTTGTACCCATTGATATTTTTTTCTTTCTTCTTTTCTTTCTTTATGTGCTCTGCCATGTTTTATATACTCAAGACCATGGCTTTTGTGTGTGTGTGTGTGTGTGTGTGTGTGTGTGTGTGTGTGTGGTGCTTATCTTTATTGTTGGAGTACTCACTGGATATTTGACACTTCTTTTTGTACAATTGAGGTGTTTCACCTTCTTTTTCCCCTTCATCACTCAAACCGATGATGAGAGTCTCTAGAAGGATTCCGCCCATTTTTGGTCTTTTTACCCCAGTTTATTACTTTTTATTACCCATTTTTATTACCCATTTTTGGACTTTTACCCCAGTTTATTACTTTACCTGTAATCCTGTATAAGATCCCTAAGGGATTATTATGGGCCTTTGTAGTAGAAGGCTGATTACATACCTGTTCTCTTTATGCTGCTGTTTCTGCTGTTGCTGGTTTATTTGTGGTATAATGTGTAGTCAAGAGTTTGTGTTGTTCCTTTTTCATGTATTTTGGGCACTGCTCCGGAGTATATGTTGACTATTACAGTATTTGGAAATTCTACCCTGTTAACCCCTGTTATTTGATTGTTGAGTATTAGTTGTATATAAGGTGTATGTTCTAGGTGCTTCAGAATAGTGTTATCATTCTGTGCTTATCTTTTGTCTTCTGACTTACTTCATTTAACATAATATGTTCTAGATCCATCCAAGTTGCTGCAAAGTCTATGATTGTATCATTTCTGACTGCCATGTAGTATTCCATTGTGTATAGATACCACATCTTAATGATTCATTAATCTGTTGTTGGACATCGAGGTTGGTTCCAAGACTTGGCTATTATACTGAGTGCTGCAATAAATAGTGGGGTGCACACGCATTTTGGAATGAATGTCCTTCCAACTTGGGGGTATATACCTAGGAGAGCAATTGCTGGGTCAAATTGCAGCTCAATTCTGAGTTTTTGAGCACTCTTCAGACTGTTCTCCATAGGTGCTGGATTTGGTTTCCTAAGATTTTGTTGAGTATCTTTGCATCTATGTTCATTAGTGAGATTGGTTTGTAGTTTTCTTTCTTGGTGGTGTCTTTGCCATCTTTGGGAGTGAGTGTGATATTAGCCTCATAAAAGGAGTTGGGGAGAATTTCCGTTTTTTCTATGGCTGGGAAAAGTCTATGGAAGTGTCGTAATAAGTCTTCTCAGAATATTTGATAGAATTCACTGTAAATCCATCTGGGCATGGACTTTTGTTCTTAGGAAGTTTCTTAATTACATCTTCAATTTCCTATGAGGTTATTGGTCTGTTTAGGCTTTCTATTTCTTCTTTTTCTAGTCTCGAAAGATGGTATTTTTCCAAGAATCTGTCTATTTCTACTGGGTTCTCTAGCCTAGCTGAGTATAGCTGTTCATATATGATCTCATGATATGTTGTATTTCTTGGGGCTCTGCTGTAATCTCTCCCCTTTCATTTGTGATCCTATTGATTTGGCTGTTTTCCCTCTTTTTTGGTAAGTTTTGCCAGTGGTTTGTCTATCTTGTTTATTTTTTCGAAAAACCAACTTCTGGTCTCATTTTTTTGTATTGTTTTCTTAGTTTCTATGTTGTTTATTTATGCTCTGGTTTTTATTATTTCTGCTCTGGTTTTTATTATTTCTTGCCTCTGGTTGTGGTTGGATTTCTCTGCTACTTTTGTTCCAATTCGTTGAGATGACCTTTAAACTGTTGATTTTGTCATTTTCCTGTTTCTTGACATAGGCCTGTATTGCTATGAGTTTCCCCCTAATTACTGCTTTTGCTGTGTCCCACAAATTTGACAAGTTGTCTCTTCATTATCATTTGTCTCAAGATATCTTTTTATTTCTTCTTTGAGTTGTTCTTTGATCCAGTTGTTGTTGAGCAGCATGTTATTTAATCTCCAGGTATTAGTTTTTCTCCATTGCTTTTTCTTGAAGTCAATTTTGACCTCTGCTGCATAGTGATCGGATAGGGTGTTTCTAATGATCCTAACATTTGTGGTCTTATATAGGTTGGCTTTGTATCCTAAGACATGGTCTATTCTGGAGAATGTTCCATGTGGGCTTGAGAAGAATGTGTATTCTGCTTTGTGGTGATGGAGGGTTCTATATAAGTCCTAGATCTTCTAATATTTCATTTAGAGCTCTTATTTCTTCGCTATATTTATGTTTGGTGGATCTGTCTAGTGGTGATAGTAGAGTATTGAAGTCCCCTACTGTTCTTACATTTCCATTAATGCATTTCTCCAGGTTTGCAAGCAGTTGCCTCACATATTTTGCTGGGTCTACATTAGGTGCATAGGTATTGACCAGGGTTAGTACTTCTTAATCTAATGTTCCCCTGGTCAGTATGTAGTGACCTTCTTTGTCTCTGATCACTTTCTTGAGGTTGAATGCAATTTGGTCTGAGATAAGAATGGCTCTCCCTGCTCTTTTTTGTTTTCCATTGGCCTGAATAATTACTTTCCATCCTTTTATTCTAAGTCTGTGCTTATTCTGTAGTTGTAGGTGTGTTTCTTGCAGACAGCAGAAGTCGGGTTTATTTTTCCTAATCCAGTTCTCTGCTATGTGTCTGTTAATTGGAGAGTTTAGTCCGTTAACTTTTAGGGAGATTATTGAGAGAGAGGACTGTTGTGCAGTTGTGTTGTGTAGGGTGGTTGTTGTTATAATTGGGGGTTTGAATTGTGCAATTCGTCTCTGAGTAGGTCGTTTAGGATTGGCTTTGTTTGCACAAATAATTCAAGTTTGTTCTTGTTTGAGAATGTTTTTAGTCTGCCCTCCCATATGAATGATAGTTTTGCTAGATATTGGACCCTAGGTTGGAAACTTCTTTCATTTAGTCGTTTAAATATGCCATTCTACTGTCTTCTGGCTTGAATTATTTCAAATGGGAGATCTGATTTGATTCTTATGTCCCTTCCTTTGTACTTGAGGGATTTTTTCCTCCCTTATTGCTTAAGGAGTTCATCTTTCTCTTTTTTTTTTTTTTTTTTTTTTTTTTTTTTTTTTTTTTTTTTTTTTTTTTTTTTTTTTTTTTTTTTTTTTTTTTTTTTTTTTTTTTTTTTTTTTTGCCATTTGGATTACTATGTGTCTCAGTGTTGGTTTTTTAGGGCCTATTTTATTAGGGACTCTCTCACTTCCTGGATTTGTACTGAAGTTTCTTTCCAGAGGGAGGGAAAGTTCTCTGCTATGATTTCCCTGACTACTTGTTCTTCCCCTTTCCCTATTTCCATTTCCTCTCCTTCTGGTATACCACAATTCTTAGATTGTTTCTTTTGTCCATATCATTAGATACTAAACTTTTCCTTCCAGTGCTTTGCCTTTTATTTCTTTGTTGTTTTCTTGATCATTTTTTGTTTGCAGTTTCCTTCCAATTCTTCAATGTGCTTCTCCAACTCTGTGTTTCTGCTCGTAAGGTTTGTTACTTTTTCATTTAATTCCTTCAATTCTTTTTGCATGGAATCTCTCATGCTTTTTAACATTTCTTCTTTAACGTGACTGATTTGTTCATCCATAGATTTCTTATACTCGGTAGATAGCGTTTCTTCCATTTCTTTGATCAATTATTGCATTTCCTTCCTCATGGCTGCTTTTAGATCTCCTTCCCATGGATCTGTGCATTTTGGCGGACTTGGAAACTTGCTAGGGTTTGTCTCTGTATCTCCAGATATTAGGGTTCTCCTTGATTTACCCATATTTCTTTGCATTTATTGGTGTGTTTTGGAGTGCTGTGCCTTTTAACTTCAGCCTGCTTTGGTCCCCTGTGGCGTGGGGATGGGTCCCCTCCCTGGGGGTGGTTCTAGAGGGAGCTGTTGGGTGAGCTCGCTGAGGTTTGGCTCCTTCAGTGCTCTTTATGTGGCCTGATCCATTGCTTTTCCCTTTTGTTGTCAGCTAGTGCAGCTCCTCTCCTGGCCACAATGGTGGAAGGCACTGTTGAGCCTAGTTCTTTCTCCCCTTCTCTGCTCCCTGGAGATTAGCCTTCCTTCAGTGGGTCTGGTCAATTTTCTTCTCCTTATTACTGTCAGCCGGTGCAGTTCCGCTCCTGGCCACAATGGGTCCGGGCGCTTTTGAGCCTAGGTCCCTGTCCTCCCTACCCTATCTGGAAGTCAATGGAGTTCCGCCCCTTCCAGGCCTCAGCCAAGGAAATTCCCTCAGCCAGACCCACACCGTCTCTGCCCTCAACCCTTGGGGGGGGTCCCAGGTCCACTTCAGGGCATGGGGGATAGGCCGCTCTAGGTCACCCAAGGGTCCATGTGGTAGGCCCAATCTCACCCAGTCTAAGGTGCTAACCTGTCCCTGCAGTACAGGTGCAGTCAGGTGCAAGGTTCTCCTCACCCCTCCTACACTCCACTTGGGCTTGGGGACACTGGAGTGGGGGCGCAGCGGGATGTGGGTCTAGGGCACCCACGTGGGGAGAGGGGTCTCACCTGGTCCGCTCTCCACTCGGGCCTGGGGTCGCTGGGATGGGATGCAGGGAGTGGCGCGGGCAGACGCGGGTCAAAGGCGCCCAGGTTGGGAGAGGGGGCTCACCCAGTCCACTCTCCAAGGGCCACTAAAATATTTTTTAAATAGAGAAAAGATTGCCTCCTACAAAGAATGTTGAGTCAACATAGCCTGCTTCTTTTTTTTTTTTTTTAACCTCAAAAGACTCATTTCATTGCATTTCTATGGATACTTAATTGTTACTCAAAGCAGAGAACTGTTTGATGAGCATCTGTGCTATAGAAATATCCCATCCTTCTGCAGAATGATGCTGTATCAAAGGTCTCTAAGAGTTACACTCTGAACTTCCATTGTTTAATTGTGAAGGTTGTAAAACTTAAAAACTAAGTTTACAGGGAGCCGGGCGGTGGCGCTGGAGGTAAGGTGCCTGCCTTGCCTGCGCTAGCCTAGGATGGACAAATGTTTGACCCCCCGGTTTCCCATATGGTCCCCCAAGCCAGGAGTGACTTCTGAGCGCATAGCCAGGAGTAACCCCTGAGCGTCATTGGGTGTGGCCCAAAAACCAAAAAAAAACCAAAAAAACAAAACTAAGTTTACATTACAAAGATGTACATTTTCACAAAAAAGCTTTTACTAAAATAATTTATACTCTAAACTATTTAAAATTCATTTGATGTAAAATTTAAAAAATCACATCCTGCTAAAAGACTACAATATGTGTGCTTTTTGGTCCTTGCTTTTCAAGGATTTTCTGATTAACGTTGTAGATGCTTTTGTTTATTATTTTTGTCAGCAAGTCTCTTATGTCTATGTCTTTTGTTTCATTTTCTCAGTAAGAGCCTGTTTTTATTTTGCAATTGTTTGACATGAGAATAGTATTTAATTTTAGCATTTAACTGACTTCGCATAAAGCTGTACTTTGGCAGTTGAGAGAATATATTCTTATTGAAAAGCAAAACATTTCAGAAACCAGCATATTTTATTGGGAAAATCATACCATTAAGCAACAATTAAGAGAATCATTTCAGAAAGTTGTTCAGTTTTATAAGGCAAACTTTTCCTATAAATCGTGAATCTTCATGAATAAGTTACTAAGTATTCATATTGTTACCCTTATAATAAAGATACATGTAATATAAAGATTCTTGTATGAATGTAGTTTGGTAGATCATGTAATACTTTGGTTTGATCATTATTGAAATTTATTCCTATTTTGTTCTAATGAAAATAGAATTCAAATTAAGTATTATGATCATTTATATTGTTAATAAAACAAATACAGCAAAAAATCTAAAATATACTTAGAACTAGAAAAGATATCATTATCACCTTGACATTCAAATCTTTCCCTTTGGAATTATTTGCTGGCTTCTAATTAAATATTATATTTATCACAGAAATAAATTATTTTCAGCATCATCAGAAATCCCTGGTTTGTCAAGATTATTCCAAAGATAGAATGAAGCTTTGGCTACAACAGTATTCTATTATGTACTCAGAAATACAGAACTATTACAGAATTAAGAAAATAAGGAGAAATTAGGACAGCTTAAATTAAGCAAAATACAGTATACATGTACAAACTAGTTGTATACATGTTAAAATATACCTTGGTAAGGACCAAGTTGGTAAGTTTAGCTTTAATGGTTTAAAGAATGAACTTTCCATCAAACATTGAATTTTATTTTTAGTGGTGCTAATATAAATTTGTTTTCATTATGTGTAGGTATTTCGTCTATTTTAAACCAATTGAAAATTAAAACTACCTTGTTATATATACTTTGTTCCACTTTGAAAAACAAAGTTTTTTTATTCGTATTTCAAGTTTTGAGGTTAGTTTGATGAATGACTATATGGGGACAATAGCATTGTCTTCAAACTTCTAAAGTGCAACAGACTTATTTTGGGAATACCAGATGAAAGGTTGAAAAATTTTAATACCCTGGTTAATAAATACAACTGGTGGCTCAAACCCACAAGCTGAAACTTTTCATCAAGAGTTTTATTTTCTTAAAAAAACATGACTTGTTTCATAAATAATATATTGCCAAGGTGATGACACAGGGTATGGTCACATTCTTGTTTTCCTATGACCCCAGTTCAATTCCTGGAACTGTGACCCTAGAATTACCAAGTATTGTCTTGTGGACCTTCCTATCCCCAGCAAATCTTGACTCTGGCGGTTCACAGCATCACATGGATGAAGATGCACTGCATATTCCAGACAATAGTTCAACAATCTGGTTTGCTAAGTATCATCAGGAATGGTCGCCAAAGCTCCTGAGCACTATGTGAGACACTCTTCCCATCTCTTCTTCAGAAAGAGCCTTATATATTGTACCAAAAGTGCAAATGTTGTTTTTAATAAATGACCAAAATTCTCACTGGGAAGGGAGATTGAAGGCATTTAAATGTGGCCTTTTCTGTACCAACTACACACCAATTTTAAAAGTTGGATAACTGGTTTGATTATAGTACCTGAGAGTTAATCAGTCCTACTAAAATATTTTATGTATAAAGCACAGAAATAAAATTACTGATAAAATTAAATAATAAAAGTTATAATGATTTTAAAAAATCCCATGTTGCCTCTCTTAACATATTTGAAAAAGAGAAAGATCATAAAAATTGCATAGATAAGGTAGCTATAAAGAAAATATATTTTCAAAGGTACTTTAGAGATCACAAAGTTGCAATATTGTGAGAGACATGAGTCATCTAATATTTTTTTGTACTAAAACAGATACTTGACAATGTCTCTCTGGACTCATAGATATCATACAAATGCTTATGTTGGTTCAATTCTTTGCTTATGACCATGTGAAATCTAAATAAAGAATATTATGGTTCTACAATGCTTGCTAGCATGATAAACTTTATATTCACTACACAATGAAAGCTAAATTTTCTTTGTTCTATTTCTAGTAAGTCTTATTGGTTTAGAATCAATATTCAATTGAGCTATACAGAGGCATAACAGAAGACAAAATATATATTTTGTTTTAAAATTTCAAGGCAGATGGGGGCCGGGCGGTGGCGATGGAGATAAGGTGCCTGCGCTAACCTAGGTCGGACTGCGGTTCGATCCCCAGTTCCCCATATGGTCCCCTGTGCCTGCCAGGAGCGACTTCTGAGCGAATGGCCAGGAGTAACCCCTGAGCGTCGCCGGGTGTGGCCCAAAAACCAAAAAAAAAAATTTTAAGGCAGAGAGTACATTCAGGTCAACAAAAATATCACTTAGGATAGGATTATTAAGAAATTTAATATTCAAACTAGAATTCAAATTTAATTTAATCTTAATAGTATTACACAATACAGCATCAAAAATTATACAGTAGTATGTTATATACAAATAAATTATAGCCTTCCCTATATTTTATATTGCTTCCTTGAAAAATGTAATTTGTATCATTTAATATTTTTTAACTTGTGTGTACACACAGAGAATTCACTTAGAAAAAAATTCTGGGGTTGGTGAGGTGTCGCTAGAGGTAAGGTGTCTGCCTTGCAAGCGCTAGCCAAGGAAGGACTGCGGTTCGATCCCCAGGCGTCCCATATGGTGCCCCCAAGCCAGGGGCAATTTCTGAGCTCTTAGCCAGAAGTAACCCCTGAGCATCAAATGTGTGTGGCCCCAACCCCCTTCAAAAAAAAAAGAAAAGAAAAAAAAAGAAAAAAATTTTTTGAAAACTTTATCAAAACAAATATCATATGAATGTCAATAAAAATTATTGGAAACAATAATATTTTTATTAAGTTAATTTAGTTTTGTTTTTATTTTTGGTGTTTGGTTTTTGTGCCATGCCCGGTGACACTCAGGGATTATTTCTGGCTATGTGCTCAGAAATCACCTCAGCTTGGGGGAACATATGGGAATCTGGGGGATCAAGCCATGGTCCATCCTAGGTTATCGCATGCAATGCAAATGCCCTCCCACTTGTGCCACCGCTCCAGCCCCTAATTTAGTTTTTTAAAACTAGTTGACAATACTCAATATTAAAAATTAACAGTATGCATGGAATGTGCAAAAATTTCATTCCTGATCATTTTTAGGAGTCTTTTACTGAAACAATGTTCCCATCAAGGCAATACCTAATGTCAATCAATAATAAAACAGATTCTAGATTACAGACCTAAAGTGTCAGGTTTGGAGGTGGGGGAACAAAAGGTTGATTGGAAGTAACATGAAATTTAAGTGGAGGGTCTAGAAGTCTAGAGGACTTGGGTATTTAAGAGGAACAAACTGTATAAAACTCTTTGCATTCAAAATAAGTGAGATTTCAGAGAGAATCACAGAGATTTCAGAGAGAATCACTATTTTGGTAGATATGTTGTGCAATAATTTGCATGACAATACCATAAGCTTAAATACTACTGATATCCTATTATCTATACTATAATATTTTTTACAAAATAATTTATTTTAGCTGGCTATGGATGGCAGAGTATCAAATATAAAATGGCAAAATGCAAATACTAAAATTTTATGTTACGTTTCATTGGAAAAAAAGCCAAGTAATTGCTATCACTAATAGATTTGTCATTTGTTCTGATTTAATCTCACCATTAGGTGATGAGGTAGTGCAACCTGCCCTTAGATGAAGTTGCTGCTATTTTCTCTTTGATTTCATCTCTGATTCACTGGTTGTTCAGCAGTGTGCTGATAAGTTTTTTTTTCTTCAGTTTTTTGGGTCACACCAGCAGCACAGGGGCTACTCCTGATTCTGTGCTCAGAAATCACTCCTGGCAGGCTCAGGGTACCATATGGGATGCCAGGAATTGAACCAGGGTTTGTCCACGGTTGGTTGCTTGCATGGAAAACGCCCTACTGCTGTGCAAACTCTCTGGCTCAGATAGAATGTCTTATGAACCTACACTAGGAAAGTTGGTACCAGAGTGGTATTAGGGACTCCCCTAGGTAGAGTTTACTTTTTGGTGCTGCAGAAAACTGCACCAGTTCTAAGGTTGGGATCTGGGATTGGTGATTGGACAGTCGATGTTTGATTATATGAGGTCTAAATCGAATCCCCATGACATATGTTCAGGGTGGAAGGCGCCTCTATATTACAAAATTATGGGTTCTTATACCTAATAGGTAAGGACTAGTTTCTATACTTAAGATTTTCCCATTTTGGTGTGCTAACACACAGTAAATGAATAATGTCATAATATATTGGTGGTGCATTTGAGTGTAAAAATGGCAGGCTATTCAATCTCTGTGCCCTGGTTTTGACCTGGACTTTTATCCCAAGCAAGACTTTTCTGCCAGAATTTCATACTTTAGCAGAGCCAAAACAAGCAAAAAAAAAAAAATTAAAAAAAAAGAAAAGAGAGATGAAGGCAGCTGCTTTTACATTTGAAAATAAACACTATTAAGGAATTAAACATACAAAGAAAATATTGATATCCCCATTAAGTCTTTTGAGATAGTCTTGAGGGTAAGGATTTTTGTCCCACAATGTTATCTTATTGGGTCTGAGAAATGGTTTGAAGCTGTTAGGAGTCAGGTAGTGTCCTCGATCTGGGGATCCCTCTGAAGCTGAGTTTGGTAGTATGCAACAGTTCACATTGAGGGGATGGGATGGTAGAAAAAGTGCCTCAGAAATGAGTCAGCAGGAGTGGTGGTTGTAGCTTATAGACAGACAGTAGAGATCTATTTATAAATTGTAGTTAGAGGCCTGACCCTTATGAGGTGGGTCAGAGCACTTAAAATAATTGAATTAAGAAAAAATAAATTTAAAAGAATAAATTAAAAAAAGAAGAAAAATTAAAAAAAAGAAACAAAAGTAAATTGGGTCAGCACATCAGAGTTAAAATGTTTTCCAGTTTCTATGCACTTCATCAATGGTAGGGGTGAACTTTGCTAAACTTTTGGGGTTAGATTGTGTATGAAGCATTTTAGGATATACATAATTTTCACATCTAGAGTAATAAGCAATATGGTAGTAAGCACTATAAGAAGAGTCTACCCTTCGTAGTATCATCCACTGAGTCTTGTGCATTGAGGTTCTTTTCTTGAAAGAAAACTGATAGTGTGGACATTATGATATAATTGTAATATAGCTTGAATTTAAAAGAAGAAAAAAAGGAGAAAATGAAAAAGGAAAAAAGAGAGGGGAATAATAGTAATTTGCAAAGGCATACTCAATAATTTGTACCTTTAACATAGGTCTTTGGTGTGAGGTTTTCTATTTCAGTGGTATCTATGGTCAGAAGCTTTAGGTCATAGTAAAAGACATAATCAAAAGGAAATGGATAAATATGAGTATTTTATCAAGACATTGTATCAAGACATGATGAATATTGTATGGAGTCTAATATGTTACAGCACCAAATTGTGAAATTGGGGTGTCCAACCTATATCTCTAAGGATCTCTGTGGACAAAGAAGTTGGAGGGTTATTTTATATACAATAAAGTTAAGGCACTAAAATATACTGATTGTGAGCACTGTAGCAGGACTCTCTGGAATCCAATCATATTCTGTATCTGATTCTGTGGAAAAAATATTAGAACTTTATTATAGGCCTTTGTAGTGAGAGGTTTATTGAATACCTGTTTGATCTAAACAACTCTTTTCATTGTTTAGGTTTTATAGAAAACCCTAAAAAGCCATTAGAAAAATTCCTAAACACAATAAACCAATGCAGCAAAGTGGCTGAATACCAAGTCAATACACAAAAGACAGTAGCATTTCTTTATTCAAATAACAAAGCAGAGGAAAAGGAGATAAAGGAATCCATCCCATTTTACGTGGTATCTAAAAATATCAATTTCTTAGGAATCAATCTAACAAGAGAGGTTAAAGACCTATATTATGAAAACTTTAAAATGCTTCAGAAAAAAATTGAAGAGGACCTAAGTAATTAAAAGAACATACCATAATCATGGATAGGGAGAATCAACATCATCAAAATGACCATCTTACCTAAACTAGTATATAGATTCAATATAATCCCTATATAGATTCAATATAATCAAAATCATTTTTAAGGACTTATAACAATCAATTATAAAGTTCATGTGGAACCACAAAAGACCAAGGTTAGCCCAATCCATATTGAAAAACAAGAAACTGGGTGGCATCTCTTTACTAGTAAAACCTATAAACCGTAGTGATCAAAACAGCAAAGTACCAGAACAAAGACAGAGTCTCAGACCAATGGGTCAAAATAGAATATCCAGTGACATACTTTCAAATATTTGACAAAGTAGCCAAAAAATTGAAATGGAGCAAAGACAGTCTTTTCAGCAAATGTGTTGGAATAGCTGGATAAAAACCTGTAAGAAATTAAAGATTGATCCATACCTCACAACTTACACAAAAGTCTACTCAAAATGGATTTAAGACCTTGAAATTAGACCAGAAGCTTTAAAGTTCATTGAGGAAAATTGAAGCAGAACACTCCAAGATTTATACCTAAAAATTATATGATGAGGGGCTGGAGAGATAGTACAGCAGTGTTTGTCTTGCAAGCAGCAGATCCAGAACCTAAGGTTTGGTTTGAATCCTGGTGTCCCATATGGTCCCCCCGTACCTACCAGGAGCTATTTCTGAGCAGATAGCCAGGAGTAACCCCTGAGCACTGCTGGGTGTGGCCCCAAAACAAAAAACAAGCCAAAAAAGCAAAAAAAGTCTATGATGATAGGATGCAATGGCAAGAGCTATAGCATCAAACGTAAATAAACATGACTACATCAAGCTAAAATGTTTCTGTATGGCAAGAGAAACATTGGCTAAAACTAGAAGACAGTTAGTGTAATGGAAAAAAAATTTACACTCAAAAATTCAGATTATGCTTTTATATCTAGAATATACAAAGCACTCACAAAGTTTAGCTCTACAAAACCAAAAAAATAAAAAAATGGGGTGAAGAAATGAATAGACACTTCTCTGAGGAAGACTAATAGATGGCCAATAGACACTTGAAAACTTATTCATCATTACTCATCATTATGGAAATCTTAATCAAGCAATAATGAGTTACCATCTTATACCAGTGAGGATGACATATATTAAAAATAATGGAACCATTCTCTGTTAGAGTGGATGTGGTAAGAAATGAACTCTCTCATCCACTGCTGAGGGAATGCTGCCTGCCCCAACCCCTACGGAAAACAATATGGAGGGTTCTCAGTAAACTCAAAATTGAGCTGCCATATGAATCTGCAATCTAATTATTGGTAGCTATCCCCCAGGATAGAAGGACAAAAGTATGTATGTATGCACACCACTATTCATTGCAGCATTCAGTGCAATATCCAAGACCTAGGTGTCCAATAATAGATGAGTGGATCATGAAGATGTGGTGTATATATACAATGGAATACTGCATAGTAATAAGAAATGATACAATCATACAATTTGGAACTAGAAAATATTATGTTAAATGAAGTAAGCCAGAAGAAGAAGAAGGATAAATACAGGATGATATCTCTCATATGTGGTTTTTAGAACAACTCCATGAAGAAACACAATGGTATAAAATAGTAAATATTTTGAACACTGTAGGTGCCAGGGGATAGTGAAGAGAAGTGATCAAATGAAGCAGAGGAGGAGAAATAAAAAACCTTTACTCTACCATTAATAGTTTTGTTATTTGTTGCCCTTTTTGAGATAGCTATGAAACATCTTTAGAGCTATATTTTTTTTACCTTAATGTAATCATTTCAAAGGCATTATTGCTACACACCAGAGACTTTGAAATAATTAAATGAAACAGGAATATGATGTTAAGGGGAATATGATGTTAAGGAAACACTGTTAAAACCAAAGAAGTGTAAAATATAATGATGCACTGGGATTTTGGACTTTTGTGCACAAAGTGAGAATTTTTTATTTTAGGTCATCATGGGATTATCTATTCTTAAAATATCCAAAGGAAAAAAAACCCTTTCTCCCACACTGGAGTTACATCATAAATAGATATTCTATTTTAAAGGAGACAGGTGTGCAGCACTTATTACAAATTCAGAGAGAGAAAAAGAGAGAGGAAGAAAAGAAGAGAGAGATAACAATGATATGGTCCAAAAGATCATCCTACAAATCATTTTAAAGAAATTACATTAGTACTATCCTTTTATAAACTACATTGGAGTACAGAAAGCCAGTCTTTCCCTTTCATTAGTTAATAATGAAATTAAAACACATTAATTCAATATATAAAGAGTCTATGATTAAAATTCATTTTAGGAAACTTCAACTATAGACACAAAGCCTCTCAAATGTATGATAACTGTTCTTCTAGAGAAATGATAAATGCCCTGAAAGGAATGGGTGGGAAATACAGTGTGACTACATTTGAATAAAACATGAAATCGACCACTGTCACATATAGGCAACAATTTCATAAATTCTACAAAGGAAGAATGGGGAATTATGACAAATTTACATTATATATCATATTCAATTTCATGTGTAATTATTAAATGAACCTTATATTCCACTAGATGTTCACTCACAGTTAATTTCATGTTTGTTTGTCAGAGAGATGTATCTTGATTGGAGGGAAGCTAAGTACTTAGTTTATTTTAGGTAATGAGAATTAATTCTACCTTTGCAAAAGGAAAGGAAAGAGTACAGAAAGTCAAATCACCTTTCTGTGAAATTATCTCTGGAATTCACTACAAGTTTCCATGTCTTAGATATGTACTAGCTTCAAGATAAATAGAAATAAAATGTCTGACCATGAGATTCAGGTTAATTTACATAAATAATCCTATTTTGTTTTCTCAGTGTCTAACATCCCGCTTTAATCTCATTTCAGAAACCACAATTTAGGACACAACAGATTTACTTTTTATCCATCAATTTGAATCGCACTTTTGTAGCACAAGCTTGAAACACACCTCCCATGGATACTGCTTCCCAGTTTATCTATAAGGAATCTGTGTATGGGTCTCTTCTTAGACATGTCTTCCCCTCCACTGCAAACCTCTCAAAGGCTTCCACTTACAGATCCAACAGTTCAGGAGTGAGACTGAAACAGGAAAGTGCTGAAAGTCAGGCCAAGAACAATGTCTAATTATCAATTAGAAGTGTAAATGTGGGGCCAGAGAGATAGCATGGAGGTAGAGCGTTTGCCTTTCTTGCAGAATATTGGTGGTTCGAATACCGACGTCCCATATTGTTCCCTGAGCCAGCCAGGAGTGATTTCTGAGCATAGAGCCAGGAGTAACCCCTGAGCGCTGCCAGGTGTGACCCAAAAACTAAAAAACAAAACAAAACAAAGAAGTGTAAATGTGAGACAATAATCTAACTGCCATTCAGATTACAGAAATTTGTATTCTCTGAGCTATTTCCCCAAGTACTAAATATTAGTCAGTTTCAGACTCTAATATTTTAATTCTATTGTCTAGTTTAACTATTATTTATATAATTTTTGAATTTATATAAAATGCCTGATTTAAAAAATACATATGTTTATAGTATGTGTATGTATGGTTATTGTTCTTATATCATATTATTGACCATGTATAAGACATACTAATATACTAACATGGTATACAAACTGTAGACACCTGTATTTGGTCCTTATATCACTTCCTGCTTTTCTTTTCCTCCTCACACACTTTTTGAGTGGTAAAAACCCACCCAGGCTTGAGTAGGGACCCATCTACATTTAATTAATGTAAGTTTCCTTAAACTGCTAGTAAAAGTGGTAGGGGAAGTAGCTCAGTTTATCCAGAGGCTGACTAGTAAGACCTAAGAGGCAGCTCAACCCCCTGGTCCTTATGCTCCTTCTCCTGTGACTCTATTTCTTTTGCAACATCCTGTTGCTGACCCATTCACTCCAGGGTCTGTAGAAACAGGGAAAATATTGAGAACTGCAGGTTTCCGGCAAATCAACCCTCAACATAATGGTCCCCAAAGAAAGGCACCGAGACCTCAAAATAGTGAGTGGGTTAAGAAGTTTTCCAGAGTAATGGGTAAATAAAGAAACCAGTATCACTATATCAGCCTCCTCCTGCTGTGCTGAATGTACTACACTATCCAATGAAGTATTGGTATATATAACCCCCCTTCTGCATTGCCTTATGTTGTTCTGAGATATTCATTAACATTTTCTAGATTAAATAAATATAGCATGTCCAGGGCCAGAGAGATAGCACAGCAGTCGGGCACATTTGCCTTGCTGCTGCAGACCCAGAAGGGACCCGGTTCGATTTCCAACATCCCATTTGGTCCCCTGCCAGGGGCAATTTCTTAGTGTAGAAACCAGGAGTGACCCCTGAGTGTTATTGGGTATGGCCCAAAAACTAACCAACCAACCAACCAATAAATAAATAAATAAAGTTTAAAAAACAAAAACAAAAAAATAGCATGAACATTAAAAATTCTCCCATGCACATATCCCAAAAAGGGGAAGAGTACTTTTTACAGTAGTGAAGAGCTTTTACTCAAAACTTTTCCAGACCCAGCACTGGAACCAATGGGATAAGCAAAACTGAGTAAGTGATGTCTGATGTGTGTGCAGAACACCGTAGTGGAGAGTTCTTGTTCAAAAGATTTCCCCAAGACAGCACTGGACCCAGCGGATGAGCAAAATTGCATCAGTGATGCCTGACAAGTGTGAGCAGGATAGAGTAGTGAAGAGTTCTCACTCAAAAGACTTTTAAACAGCAGGTACTGAACCCAGTGGGATGAGCAATCTGGAGACAAATAAACCAGTATCGGCAATACAAGATATGAATACTGTTTAATGGTTTAATGCTCAGAATGGTTACAGTTACATGAACAGAAATTACAATAAAGGTTTTTGGTTAATGAGCAGATATTAATAAAAAAAACACAACCCCAGCTAATTTTTTGTGCAGTCTTGCAGATGGGAAGACTGTGGAGTTTAATATCATGAAGGATAGAAAGTTGCAGAAGTTGCTAATGTTTAGTCTAGGAGTGCCATCAAAAGGTAAACAACTATATCCCCAATTGATGTAGATTCTGCATATTCATCCTCAAGTTTCACTCAGCTGAGGCCCCCTCACACAGGACAGAAACAAGTCTGAGGGAGAGGCTAAAGGCTAAAAAAAAAAAAAAGGCTGAAAAATTACCATACACTGATGCCCACCACCTTTCTTCTACCAAAGGCGTTTTGTGAGAGGCTCTTGACACTTCAACCAGCTACAGCCTACCGAGGACACTGATCAACTGTGTATGTGTGGATGTCTGTCCTTGTTGTAAGCAAAACCTTTTCTCTATCTCCCTAACACATTCATATTTGGGCCTTATAACACCCCCCCCAAATCCTTTCAGATTCATACTATGAGAAAAAGAAAACCACCCCCTGCAAATGGACTGTCCACATGAACTGTTTTTTTTTTTTTTTTTTGAGTGAGACTCCAGGAATGATCTCTGACTCCAACAAGCTGCTAATCTCTCTACTGACAGATTAATTTGTTAGCTCATTTCTATTCAATATATCCCCTATCTATGAGTCTTTTTCATTTTGTTTTGTTTTGGGGTCACACGGGCAGTGCTCAAGGGTTACTCCTGGCTCTACACTCAGAAATTGCTCCTGGCAGGCTTGAGGGACCATATATGATGCCGGAATTTGAACCACCGTCCTTCTGTATGCAAGGCAAATGCCCTACCTTCATGCTATCTCTCCCGCCCCTCCATGAGTCTTTTTAAAAAAAATAGAAAAGGGAGAGATCAAGGACTGAGGCAATGTGGGGAATCTATTTGGCAGTTTTGGGAAAGCATCGAGAGGTAAGTGAAGTCTGTCACCAAGGACTGAGGTAGAAAGGGGAGTCTGTTTAATGGCGCAGGGAAAGCATTGCAAGTAAGTGACCCATGCCATTAAGGACAGAGCCAAAAGAGTGCGGTGTACTTCTAGTTAATAAATCCAGCACTGCAGGTAAAAAACACCACACTGAAAACGTGACAATGGTGAAAAATGTAGGTCTCCACCACACTTAGAGAATGAAAATAATAGCTCTGATGACTCAAAAAGTACAAACTACCATGATCATCGCATTAAAAGGAACTCTGGCCTGGAGACCACGGCTAAAGGAGAGCACCAGGCTCTAGCAGTGGTCCTCAAACTACGGCCTGCGGGCCGCATATTGTATTTGTTCCCGTTTTGTTTCTTCACATCAAAATAAGATGTATGCAGTGTGCATAGGAATTTGTTCGTAATTTTTGTTTTTACTATAGTCTGGCCCTCCAGTGGTCTGAGGGACAGTGAACTGGGCCCCTGTTTAAAAAGTTTGAGGACCCCTGCTAGAGGCTTAAGCTACCTGTACTCACAAGAGTTAGTATTGGGCATTGAGAGATGTTGGTTGCCTGTCCATGAGTCACTTAGGAAACTGATAGTTAATGTGGAATAAATAGTATTTATTATTTGAGATATAATTTCACTAGGATTTTCTTTCAGCTTCTCTTAAAGGCCACTCCTATTTTTATAAACCCACCTTGACACAAGCAGTTGTATATGCATAAGCAATTCTTCATAAATCTTACAAAATCATTAACCATCTTCAAACCTAGATTTGCTGTTAGCCTGATTGCAGTCATATTAAGAGTTAATATTTTTAGACCAGCTCAGAAAGCATTAACGGAAAAAAGGCCAAAATAATAAAAAAGAATCTGTCTTTGAAAACTGACCTTGGTAGCAGATATTTCAGATGAGATAGCATAAGCAGCACAGAAGCTTGAGGCTGCCCTTGGTCAATAAAATAAACATACAGCTTGCCCTGAGCAACTCATCCTGTGCATTTTGCTTGGTACAGTGTGAAATAGTCATGCCTACAATTATGATACCTTGCTAGGAAAAAACTTAGTATAAGCATTCCAGATTTAAATTCAATAAATGGGAAAGAATTTGAACCCCACTTCTGAGTATCTTATTTGTTTTCCAAAATATGACTCTGAGTCCCAACTCTCAGAATTTTCTTAGTGTCTGGAACAAGCAGGCCATAGCAAGAAACCACTTTATATTTTTATGTATATAGTTTATTTATATAACTTTTTATTTTTATAGTATCTTTATTTAAGAATCATGATTACAAACAAATGCATATGTGAGTTTCAGTTATAGAAAAGAACACCTCCCATCACCAATACTACTTTCCAACCACTAATGCCTCCTATCTCCTTCCTTCCTCTCCCTGCCAGTATTTGAGACAGGCATTTTATTTCTCTCATTCGGGACCATTATTGTGATAGTTGTCAGTATAGTTATTTCTCTAACTGAACTAACCACTCTGTGTGGTAAGCTTCATATCATGGGCTGTCATCTTTATTGTCTCTGAGTATTATTACAATATTACCTTTTCTTTTTCTTAAATTCCACAGATGAGTGAGACTATTGTGTGTCTATCTTTCTCTAGTAGGCTTATTTCACTCAGAATAATAGTTTCTATGTCTAACCGTGTATAGGAAAATTTCATGACTTCATTTTTCCTTCATAGTATTCCATTGTGTATATGTTCCAGCTTCTTTAGCCATTCATCTGTTGAAGGGCCAGAATCTGGCCACTATAAATAGCACTTCAATGAATTCAGAAGGCATTTTTGTACTGAGTAATTGTGTTCCTAGGGAATATACTTAGGAGTGGTATAGCTGGATCATATGGGAACTCAATTTCCTGTTTTTTGAGGGATCTAAATATTGTTTTCCATAAGGACTGGAATAGATGGCATTTTTACCAGCAGTGAATGAGAGTTCCTTCCTCTCCACATTCCCACCAGCACTGATTGTTTTTGCTCTTTGTGATGTGTGCCAGTCTCTTTAGCATGAAATGGCACTTCATTATTGTTTTGATTTGCATTTTCTTGATGACTAGTGATGTGAAACATATTTTTGATGTTCTTTCTGGGCATTTGTATATCCTTGATGAGGAAGAGTTTGTTCATTTCCTTCCTCCATTTTATGTGGTTATATGATTTTTCTAATACAATACCTTGTATATCTTACATATTAGCCCCTTATGTAATGGGGTACGAATGGAGTATATCTAATGGTACTGGGTTAATAGTCTTTGCATTCTGTGGGTGACTTTTGGATCTTACTATTTACTTTGAGTTGCAGAAGCTTCTCAGCTTAAAAGAGTCCCATCTGTTTATCTCCACTTCCAATTGATTGGACAATGCTCTTTCCTACTTGAAGATGTCTTGATTCTCAATGTCATGGACTATTTTACCTAAGTGTTCTTATATATACCTTATGATTTCATGTATTATGTCAAGGTCTTTAATTCATTTGAATTTGTCCTTTATGCATGGTGTTAGATAGAGGTTTGAGTAAACTTGTTTGCATGTGTCTGACCAGTTGTCACACCACCACTTGTTGAAGAGGCTTTTCTTGTTCCATTTAGAATTTCTTGTTCCATTATCAAAAATTAGGTTATTGTATGTCTGGGGGACATTCTCTGAGTGCTCAAGCCTATTTCACTGATCTGAAGGTCTGTCTTTATTCCAATACCACAATGTTTTGACAATTATTGCTTTGTAACACAGTTTAAAGCTGGGGAAAGTAATACCTCACACATTTCTTTTCCTAAAGATGACTAGCTATTCGAGGGTGTTTATTGTTCCAAATGAATTTCAGAATTGTTTGATCCACTTCTTTGAAAAATGTCATGAGCATCTTTAGTAAGATTGCATTAAATCTATACAATGTTGTGGAGAGTATTGCCATTTTAATTATGTTAATCTTACCACTCCATTAGCAGGGAATGTGTTTTCATTTTCTTGTATTCTCTCTTATTTCTTGGATCAAGGTTTTACAATTTCTTTGTATAGGTCCTTCACGTCTTTGGTCAAGATGACTCCAAGATATTTGAATTTGTGCGACACTAATGTGAATGGTGTTGTTTTCTTAATGTCCATTTCTTCTCTATTATTATTGATGTATAAAAAGGTCATTAAATTTTGTGTGTTAATTTTGTAGCCTGTCATATTGCTATATGAATCTATTGTTTCTAGAGACTTTTTGTTTGTTTGTTTTTTAGGGTTTTCTTTTCTTTTTTCTTTTCTTTTTTTTTTTTTTTTTGTTTTTAGGCCACACCCAATGACACTCAAGGATTCCTCTTGGCTATGTGCTCAGAAGTCGCTCCTGGCTTGGGGGACCATGTGAGACACTGGGGGATCGAACCACGGTCTGTCCAAGGCTAGCACAGGCAAGGCAGGCACCTTACCTCTAGCACCACTGCCCAGGCCCAATCTCTTTAGGGTTTTCTAAGTAAAGTATTATGTCATCTGTAAACAGTGATAGCTTGACTTCATCCTTTTCTATCTGGATTCCCTTGAAATATTTTTCTTACCTGATCGCTATAGCAAGGACTTCCAGTACTATGTTGAATAAGGGTGGTGAGAGAGTACAGCCCTATCTTGTGCCAAAATCTAGAGGAAAGTTTTTAGTCTATCTCTATTGGGGATAGTATTTGACATTGGTTGTGGTAGATGGCCTTAACTATACTGAGAAATGTCCCTTTCAATCCCATCTTGCTGAGAGTTTTTTTTTTTTTAATCAAGAATGGGTGTTGGAACTTATCAAATGCTTTGTCTGGTTTGAATGATATGATCTTGTGATCTAAAAAAAAAACAAAAGTTTCCTTGTTGTTGTTGTGTATATGTTGATGTTAAACATCCTTGCAATCTGGGATGAAATGTACTTGATCATAGTGAATGATCTTCTTGATGAGGGATTGGATCCTGTTTGCCAGGATTTTGTAGAGGATCTTTGCATCTGTGTTCATCAAAGATATTGGTCTGTAATTTTCTTTTTTTGGCAGCATTTCTGTTTGGATTTGATATCAACATGATGTTGGTTTCAAAAAAGCTATTTGGAAAAGTTCCAGTTTTTTTAATTTCATGAAAGAGCCTGGTCAGGATTGGTAGTAGTTCCTCTTGAAAGAATTCACTCGTGAATTCATATGGGTCTGGGCTTTAGTTTCTGTTAAGATATTTGATTATTGAGACCGGCGAGGTGGCACTAGAGGTAAGGTTTCTGCCTTGCAAGCGCTAGCCAAGGAAGGACCGTGGTTCAATCCCCTGACATCCTCTATGGTCCCCCAAGCCAGGGGCGATTTCTGAGCGCTTAGCCAGGAGTAACCCCTGAGCATTAAACAGGTGTGGCCTGAAAAAAACAAAAAAGAAATAAAAGAAGATATTTGATTACCATTTTATTTTCTTCAATAATGATGGGGTGCTTAGATATGATACATCCTCCTTATTCAACCATGGACAATTATAAGAGTCTAAGAATTTATCTATTTCTTCCTGGTTCTCATGGTTAGTGGCATAGATTTTCTCAAAGTAGTCTCTGATTATCCTTGTATATCTGCAATACCTGTATTGATCTCCACTTTTCATTTCTAATATGGGTTATCAAGTTTCTCTCTTTTTTGTGAGTTTTGCCAATGGTCTATCAATCTTGCTTATTTAAAAAAAAACAACTTCTGCTTTCATTGATATATTGGATTGTTTTATGGGTTTCCACTTTATTGATTCTGCTCTAAGCTTTATTTCCTTCTGCATCCCTATTTTTATTCCTTTTGTTGTTCGTTTTCTAATTTTATAAGTTGCATCATTAATCTTTTCAGATATGTCCCTTCTTCCTGATGTGTTCTTGCAAAGCTATAAATTTTTCTCTCAGTACTGCTTTTGATATATCCCATAGATTCTGATACTTTATGTCTTCATTGTCATTTGTTTCCAAGAAAGTTTTGATTTTCTCTTTGATTTCATCTCGAACCCACAGTGCTAAGCTGTTTAATGTATGTGTTAATGTTTTTCTTCTGTGTCCCTTTGTACTTCACATCTAAATTCAAAGCCTTGTGGTCAGCAAAGGTAGCCTGAAAAATTTCTATCCTCGTGATTATATGAAGGTATGTTTTATGTGCCAGCATGTGGTCTATACGGAAGAATGACCCATGTACTTTGGAGAAGAATGTATACGTTTCTGGGGATGAAGTGTCCTATATAAATCTACTAGTCCTCTTTCTTCCATTTCTCTTTACAGGGTAGTATATTTTTGTTTGGTTTCAGTCTGGTTGACCTATCAAGCATTGACAGGGCCATGTTAAGGTCTCCCACAATTATTGTGTTATTATTGATGTCCTCTTTCAAATCTGTCAACAAGTTTATTAGATATTTTGCTGGTCTTTCATTGTGTGCGTATATGTTTAGTAGTGTAATTTCTTCCTCTTGCACATATCCCTTGATTAGTAAAAAGTGTCCATCTTTGTCCCTTACAACTTTTCTGAGTCTAAAGTTGTCTGGTATTAATATAGCCACTCTACGTTTTTGTAAGGGTGTGTTTGCTTGGATGAATTTTCTCCAGCCTTTCATTTTGAGTCTATGTTTGTTCTGACTATTCAGGATGTTTCTTGTAGGCAGCAGAAGGTTGGGTTCATTTTTATGATTCATTTAGCTTCTCTGTGTCTCTTAATTGGTGCATTTAGTTCATTAGCTTTGAGTGAGATGATTGTCATGAGATTTAATGTCATCTTTGTGTATATGTTTGGTGTACCTGTTGGTATATCTTGTCTTAAAGTAGACCTTTCAGCTTTTCCTTTAAGGCTGCTTTTGCATATGTAGTTTCTGAGCTGTTGTTTATCTGTAAAGCTTTATATTCTTCCTTCAAATCTGACCATGAGTCGGGCTGGGTGCAGTATTCAAGGTGTAGCATCCATTTCATTCAGCTTTGTCACATTATCCCACCATTGTCTTTTGGCCTTGAGAGTTTCTTGTAACATGTCTGCTGTTAATCTTATGGATGCTCATTTGAATGTAATTTTCCTTTTTGATCTTGCTGTTTTCAGTATTCTATCTCTAACTGTGGGATTCATCATTGTGATTAGAATGTGTCTTGGGGTGTTTTTCTTTGGGTCTCTTTTAGCTGGTATTCTTTGGGCATGCAGGATTTGTTCACATGTATTCTTTAGCTCTGGTAGTTTCTCTGAAATGGACAGACAATTTGATAAAGAAGAAATACAAATGGCCTTATACATTTTAAAGTCTATATTGTATCATCCAATATTAATATGGCCACTTCGGCTTTTGTAAGGGAGTAATTTGCTTGGATGATTGTTCTCCAATCTTTGATCTTGTGTCTATTTTTGTTCTGAAGATTCAGCTGTTTCTTGTAGGCAGCAGAATGTTGAATTCAGCTTTTTTGATCCATTTTGCCTCTCTTTGTCTCTTAAATGGTGCATTTAGTCCATTAATGTTGAGGTAGATAATTGTGGTGGGATTTAGTGTCATCTTTTCTAAAAGTTTTATGTGTGTGTTGGTATATCTTATCTTAAAGTAGCCCTTTCAATTTGTCTTTTAAGGCTGGTTTTGAGTCTTTAAATTTTCTGAGTTA
Source organism: Crocidura indochinensis (assembly GCA_004027635.1). Classification (NCBI taxonomy): domain Eukaryota; kingdom Metazoa; phylum Chordata; class Mammalia; order Eulipotyphla; family Soricidae; genus Crocidura; species Crocidura indochinensis. The sequence continues at coordinate 2,955 of PVKC010000969.1, read as the reverse complement.
TTGTCTGTTAGGTAAGCCATATATCTTTTCTTCAAATCTGAATGTGTATCTGGCTGGGTGGCATATTCTAGATGAAGCATTCATTTTATTGAGTTATTTTTACTGTATCTCGCCACTGCTTTGGGGTCTTGAGGGTAGGTCTCAGGTGACAGATCTGCTGTAAATCTTTTTTTAATATAATTTTTTATTTTAATCATAGTGGCTTACATATCGTTCACAGTAATATTTTAGGTGCATATTAACATTGAATCAGGGGAATTCTCATCACCGAATTGTCCTCCCTCCACCTCCGTTCCCGTTCTGCCTCTCATATCCTCCCTCCACCCTCATCCCGGGGGCTGCTAGAATAAGTGGTCCCCTCTGTGCCTAGCTTACTACTTAGTGATCTTAAAACTGTTTGGTCATTGTACCTCCATTATTTCCCCCTCTCATTGAGAGGTGGGACTAGTTAGTTAAGGTTATGTGGTTTTGTTTGAAGAAGAGAAAAGTAATAAAATGGGGGTAAAAATCAAATATGCCGAAAATGAGCAGAGTCCTTCTGGAGGCTCTGATCCTCGGTTTGAGAGATGAAGGGGAATATGAAGATGAAACACCACAACAGTATAAAAAGAAGCATCAAATAAAACATCCAGTGAGCACTACAGCAATAAAGATAAGCACCACATAATAGCCATGGTCTTGAAATAAAAAAAAAAAAACAAACAAACATGACAGAGCGCAAAAAGGAAGAAGAGAAAAGAAAAAAATAAATAAAAATGGAGACAACAAGTTCAATATCCACACCAAATCAAAGAAATCAACAAAAGCTAGATAGATAAATTAAAAAAAAGATTATTTTTGCTTTTTGTCTTTTTTTTTCCTGCATAGGCACAGTAAACTTTGGGGTCATTCTAAAAGGAATTCCCTTGGCCTAAGAGATACAGGGTTTGTCCACCCTTGGAATATGTTGTAATGGAATTAACTATAGACTCCTTTCTAGTTCATTTACTCTCCCATTGGTCTTTTGTGGTATTTGGAAGACTTCTGCTCCATCCTGGGTCATAAAATCAGGTCTCTGTATCTAGAAATCTCGGTCTCTGCACAGGTGGAACTTATGATGAAGTCTTTCTTTGTGATTCTATAAGTTCTGTTCCCTCAGTGTCATTTTAATTGATCTTCTGTGGTTGGTGGTCTTGCTCTGATCCTAGGATGGAGTCTGGGATAGCATCTTTTGTTATGTTTCCAGAAGGTCCATTCAGTTGATAGTGTCTCAGTCAGACCTCTGGAATTATAGATCATGGTTGTTGTGCATGTCGTTGATTTATGGTCTTGCTGCTTTCAGTATTCTATTCCTATCTGTTGGGTTTGTCATTGTGATTGATGGGGAGCTTTTCTTGGGTTCTATTTTAGCTGGTACTCTTTGGGCATGTAGTGTTTCGTTACATGCACTCTTTAGCTCCAGGAATTTCTGTGCATTGATGTCCTTGAGTATTGATTCTTCATGGGTATTTTATTCCTGAATCTCTAGGACTTGAATGAGTCATATGTTGTTTCTGTTGAGTTTTTTGATGACTTCTATTTTTGTTGTTTCACATTCTTGGAGGATTTTTTAATTGTCTGATCATTTTTTCTAAGCCTCTTTTCTAATATATTTTGTTGTATGCAACTGTTATGCATCTCATCTTTCAGCTCACTATTTTGGTCCTCAATTGATGTTACTCTGTTGGACAGGCTTCCCAGTGAGTTTTCCATTTCACCTATCAAGTTTTTCAGTCCTGTTATATCAGTATGAAGTTTTCTTATTTCGATTTTAACATCTCCTTGATTTTTATATGTGGTTTCTTCAGCTCAATCCATCCTTTCTTTGAATTCTATGAGGATCCTCCTTATTTTTACACTAAACTTGTTTGAGAGGCTAAATAGTTTGTTGGCAATTTTTGGGTCATCAGAGATGCCATCTTCATTTTCTATGCACGGTGTTGGGCTGTGTTTTTTACCTCTTGTCACACTTGTAGTTTGATGTTTTTGCATATTGTACTGGGTTTTTAGGAGATGTGAGCAACCACAGAGCAAAGCCAAGTAGCCAGGCTCATCTGGCTCTGCCCTTCTTGTGTGTGACCAGATCATGTATGTTGACATGGCTTCTACAGGCTCTTTTGGACATATTTAATCCCAGCATGAGCAACTGCTAGTCTTGGACAGCAGCATCATTGAAAAGGTGCAGTGTGGATCAGGCCCACATGGAGTTTATAAAACATTAAGTTTAATTTCAAAAAAATAGACATCAAATTAGTTGTTTAAATGCAGGTTTATGTGAAAATAATTATTTGAACTAAATGTGACTTTTAGAATTACTCTTTTAATGGAAAGATTTCAAAACAATTTCTCAATGTAGTACAAATAGATAAACGATAGATACATAAGTAAAATAATTTGCCTAATAAAATACTTTCAGAAAACTTGTCATAGAAACTTCCATGAAAAAAATTTACATGCTACAAGAACAATTACATTATGATCCTAAATCAGTGTCCTCAGTTACAACATTACAAATGACTGATTACTCACACTTTTAATGTAGCCTGCTGCTAGAAGAGTTAAAAAATTTAAGTTACACTTTGTGCCTTTTTATAATTAGTTCTTACTGTCAAAGTTTTAGTTATAATATGATAAAAAATTACAAATGTCAAGTCTGATAGATATGTACTACATTTAAGAAGAAAAATGAATGTTTATGTTGCACTTATCATTACTTTATATCTCTTTTGCTTGATTGCTTTGTTCTTCCAAATGAATAATACATTTTATAAATAATGGTATTATTTCTCTATTAGGTAGAGAATGTGGCAAACACATAATATTCTTTAGACTTCAAAATATATTACTCAAATGAAAATTAAAGCAATTCGCAGTGGTTGGCAACCTGTGGCTTGTGAGCCACATGTGGCTCTTAACACTTTTTTTTTTTTTTTTTTT